>JAKCPI010009829.1:0-34294 GCA_023213315.1 Euborellia annulipes
ATTTTGACCCCTTAGGAGAGTGTGAAACCACATTTTGCAATCAAAAAAAAGTTGTGCTACCTGCATAATACGAGAAAAATTTCAAAATTTTCGGACATTTTTCAGTTTTTGCTGTTTAATTAAAAAAATATGGGGTTTTGACATTAGTTGTTATTATCATTTTTAAAGTGCATTAAATTTCAAACAATTGAAGCCAAACCACACCTTCGTAAGTTTAATAGTTTTTGAGATATGATACAATTTCATGTAGGGCTATTTAAAACTTGTATTATTGGAATTTTTGTTTTTTAAGTTTATAGGAGAACTATAAGAGCTAATGACCCCGTTTTGCGCTTAAATGAAAGGTAATTAAATGTCCTAAAACTCAATTTATCACAACTTTTCTCTTAGCATGAGCCGTTATGTCGATATTGGGCTTAAAACACAACAGAAATTTTAGAATTTTTAATTTTATTTATGTTTAAAGCCCAATATCGACATAACGGCTCATGCTAAGAAAAAGTTGTGATAAATTGAGTTTTAGCACATTTAATTACCTTTCATTTAAGCGCAAAACGGGGTCATTAGCTCTTATAGTTCTCCTATAAACTTAAAAAACAAAAATTCCAATAATACAAGTTTTAAATAGCCCTACATGAAATTGCATCATATCTCAAAAACTATTAAACTTACGAAGGTGTGGTTTGGCTTCAATTGTTTGAAATTTAATGCACTTTAAAAATGATAATAACAACTAATGTCAAAAGCCCATATTTTTTTAATTAAACTGCAAAAACTGAAAAATGTCCGAAAATTTTGAAATTTTTCTCGTATTACTCAGGTGGCACAACTTTTTTTTTGATTGCCAAATGTGGTTTCACACTCTCCTAAGGGGTCAAAATAACATACCAAAAATGCAGCGTTAAATTCGCGTTTGCGAATTTAATGTGAAATGTGACTGGACTACAAGTGCAAATTATTTGACCTTTTTTTTTTTTGCATGCGAGTCTCATCCCATTTTTTTCAGACTCTGGTTTCGGCCGGCCGAAAGGTTCGGCCACTTTTTGGCCGAAACCGAAACTACGGCCGAAACCATGATTTTTGGCCGAAACTGGCCGAAACCGTAACCGAAACCGAATATTCGGTCGGTTCCTAATAATAAGTATTTATTTATTTATTCAGCTCTGTGACCTCTGCCTCTGCCCTCTTCACGCTAATCTAATTAATTAACTAATGGAAAAGAGAGAGAATAGAAATAGTGACAACGATTATGTTTCCCTCTTCCGTGTTAATGGTTCGACACACAAGTGACCTGGAAAAAGGTCAGTTGGCTTTTTTTTTTTTTTTTTAAAGGGGTTTAGTCTCAACTGAGGAAAACGACGACTTTTTTAGCGCATGACTCAGTTCGAGGACGAATATAAATTATAATAACAATAATCAATGATTTAAAATAAACATCAATGGGTCATAGTAGAGTGAATAGAGTTCTCTTGTGCTAGAGTGCATCTCGTCGGCTACCAATTAATTGACGGTGTCTAAATTGCCTCCGATGCAGAAAAAGACTTTAAATTAAAAGAAAATTTTTTAAAAATATATATATATGTCGTAGACAGATCGTGAAATTAGACAGTTCATGAACTGTCTAGACATTTCATGAACTGCAGCCAGATCGTGTAATGGTCAAACAGTTACATGATCTGGCTAAAAATTTTAGACAGTTCATGAAATGCAATTGGGCCTTAGACAGATCGTGCAATGCTGCTACGCGGGTTCGGACCCCAGGCAGTCCGATGATTTTATTTAAACCATTTGGATACCAAATGGCTTAAATAAAAATGCCTGGACCCCCAATGATTATTATCATAAAATAACGGTTATCGTTTATTGTATGGACATTCCACACACTGACTCTTCGAGGCCACTGCTATTGCCAGGCTTGCCTCAAGTAAATTTTAAATAAAAGCTGGCCTTTTCCCGTTCTCAGCGTTAAAATACCAATTAATTAGACCAAAATCTAAATCCCAAATAGTCGTGGATTATGAGTAAAGTGAATGCAAAAAGCGCCTTTTTCTTGGAATTCAATTTAACTCTCTTTCTCTCTTCATGGGGGTTGGTATTTTTTTCATTTAGATTAAAAAAAACAGAGTATTTTTCTTTTGGTTTGAAAAGTGAAACCCACAACAGTGTGCGTGTGTTGTTGCTACTGCTATTGATCTCATTTCCAATTAAGGGTTTGAACCTTGAAGATAAGAGAAGAAGCTCTCTCTCCGTTATTCGCGAATATCTACGTAGGGGGAGGGGAGGGGGGGGGTAGAGCGTGATTCAAGTCCATTAGGGCTAAGCGAACCGGAACAACACGCCAGCCAAGTCGACAACACTGTATTCAATCAATTACATACCGGTTTATTCACTTCTTCGAGTTTATTTATCTGCGCTTCGGATAGCCTATATATAAAAGGTATAAGAATATTGACCCTATTTTAAGATAACCAAAAAAATCTGGTGTGATGAACACACAACTTTCTATTTTGTTCTATGCTTGTCACAGCAGATTTTTTTGTGTCGAGATATGTTTAGTTTTCCATAGTACCTTAGTTTCAAACTTGACCTCTGCCAATTCATAAGTGAAAAGTAAAAATCTGGTGTGACTGGTCGCACCAGATTTTTTAGGCCGACATGTATTTAGTTTCAGACAGTAGGGTACAGTGAGGGACAAGATTAGACAGTAGGGTACAGTGAGGGACAAGATTAGACAGTAGGGTACAGTGAGGGACAAGATTAGACAGTAGGGTACAGTGAGGGACAAGATTAGACAGTAGGTTACAGTGAGGGACAAGATTAAGTCCGACCCATAAGTTTTCTACTTGTGATTATTTCATTGTTTTTTTAAAAGAAAATGAAAATCTTTATTGGAAATTTTCTAGGTTTGAACCTTGAAAGTTTCCATTAAAAAATTTATAATATATAAAATATTTGTTTTTTAAAACAATGAAATAATCACAAGTAGAAAAGGAATGGGTATTGTATATATGGTTAATATTGTCCCTCACTGTACATTCTATTTTCAAGTTGTAAAATTTATAAGTGTGGGAAAATATTTATATTTTGTTACCATGGCAACCATTTCTCCTATCTTCCCTATGAAATACAAGAGTAAAGTGTGCTTCAGAAGATTTCAAAGGCAAAATGAGAATATACATTTTATAGGGAATCCAAAAAATTGAATTTTAATCAAAATCGTTGGAGTGAATTTTGAGAAAATCGAAAAAAACTGAAAAACTACATCAGTAAAGTACGGGTACTCTTTGGTCGATTTTGTTCAAAAGCTTCGTGTCACGTCCCATGGGGGTGCCTAACTTAAATATAAAATTTCAACAACCTAGCTATTTTCGTTCTTGAGTTATTTTGTTCACAGACAGACAGATAGACCATGTCGCGAAAACCACTGTTTTGGATTCAGGCACTAGCGGTCCCAGGGGGGGGCCCAGGGGGGGCCCGGGCCCCCCCCATTGGACCGACAAAAATTCAAAAGTTTTATTTAATATTTTAAAACTAAACAAAAAATTATAAATTTGCCAGAATAGATAGCTAAAAACGCAGATTTTAGTGCCTAATTTTCAAAAATTTTTCCAAGCCCCCTAGACCTCCGGAAGTAGTCTGTCCGGATCTGGCCTCAATAAATCATGGTAACCCTAGGTATGATTACACTGTGCTACAAAATGAAACTTTTTTCTGGCCCCGAGAAAATTCCTTCAGATTCTTAAGTAAAATGACCTCCTGAATCCAAATATGACCTTCGTTTACCCCCAGCACGTACCGTTTTCGGGGGGTAGCCCCCTACTTAGTTCCACCCCTTTTCGTTAATTATAGGGCCACGAAAAAAATTTGGAGGGATGAAAAGGAATATTTTAGCCTTAACATTTCTTCAGAAGGTCTAGAGAAGTGAAAATAAATAAATAAAAGTTAAAAAACATTAACATTTGGATCTAAGGAGGGGATGCGGGGGAGGATTTTGTCCCTTAAAATGCAAAAAAATCATTAAATATCTGGTGTGACTGGCGCACAGCACACAACTTTCTCTTACCTTCGGTAATCGAAAGTTGTGTACTGTGCTTGTCACACCAGATTTTTTGTGTCGACATATATTTAGTTCCCGACAGTACGGAACATATGAATTCAAGATGTAAAATTTATAAGTATGGGAAAATATTTATATTTTGTTACCATGGCAACCATTTCTCCTATCTTCCCTATGAAATACAGGAGCAAAGTGGTCTTCAGAAGATTTCAATCGCAAAATGAGAATATACCTTTTAAAGAGCATCTAAAAAATAATTGATTTTTGAATTTAAAAAAAAATCGTTGGAGCAAATTTTGAGAAAATCGAAAAAAAAAAAATGAAAAAGTGCATCAGTAAAGTACTAGTACTCTTTGGCCAATTTTGTTCAAAAGCTTATTTTCCCGGTCCCGGGGGGTGTTTAACTTAAATATAAAATTTCAACCTCATAGCTCAATTCCTTCATGCTTAAAATTGAACACACACACACACACCCACACACACACCACCCACACACACACACACAGACAGACACACACACAGACAGACCATGTCGCGAAAACCACTTTTTTGGATTCAGGGGACCTCAAAACGTGAAGATCCATCAAAAGCTCGACATCGAATTTTTGACATGAATCCAATACTTTCTCTCTATATATATATTACATATATACATAGGTAAGAGAAAGTAAAAATTAACAATTTTTTCTGATTTTTCACAATTTTTTCACAATTTTTTCACTGATTTTCTACATATTCAGGCGGACAGACCCACCTCACCCTTCCTTAAACATCCCTCAACTAAAAAAAAATATATAGGATAAAGCAGGTGGGGTGTGAGCGATTCCGAAGCCCTTGCAAGAAGAATTTTTTTCAAACTTTGACAAGAAATAATTTCTACCCCTTTAGATAAAATATGGCAATATTGAAGGACTTAGAAGAATCCGTAAATATAACTTTAAATTTGTGGAGATCAGCCCAAAAAAATGAAAGTAATAGCTGCATATTTGCCAATTTGACCAACTGAGCTGTGAATCTTCCATCTTCTTGCAAGCGCTTCGGAATCATTTGAAAATGATTTTGATGATTATTTTTAATGATTTTTTTGCATTTTAAGGGACAAAATCCTCCCCCGCATCCTCCCCTTAGATTCAAATGTTAATGTTTTTTAACTTTTATTTATTTATTTTCACTTCTCTAGACCTTCTGAAGAAATGTTAGGGCTAAAATATTCCTTTTCATCCCTCCAAATTTTTTTCGTGGCCCTATAATTAACGAAAAGGGGTGGAAATAAGTAGAGGGCTCCCCCCCCCCCCCCCCCGAAAACGGTACGTGGTGAAGGAAAACGGAGGTCATATTTGGATTCAGGAGATCATTTGACTTAAGAATCTGAAGGAATTTTCTCGGGGCTTTTTTTCTTGTAGCACAGTGTTATTAATCATGATATTTCAGTAAACTTGGTAATTTTTTTACAATTGATCAATTTTTGACTTGCTCATGTTTTCGTGTATGTTAACGGTTACAGAAATATAGCTCTACATTGTTTAAGGGTTAAAAGGTTGCTATTAAAACTTTTTGAAGATGGCTACTAAGCGAGAGTGACGTATCATTTTGATATTATTCAAATTAGACAATACAATTGTTTAAATGATTTTCGGACAATTTTCTTTTTTTTTATTTCATTTAAGATCTTTTTCGGCATCGAAGGCCATTGATTTCAATTGGATTGGTAGCCGATCTAATTGAAATAAATTGTCGCATGAGACGGGATGCGAACCCGCGGTACAAATGGCCAGCACGCTACCTATTACACCAAGGCCCGAGGGCATCTTCGGTACTCAATGACGAGCGAAATATGTTCTGACACGAAGTTTCAAAATTGTACCGTTTTGTTTTAGCATATTATAAAATTTGTAAACGAATACAGTTCTTTATCAATGTTAATTTGAATCCGGAACTAAATAAATATCACCCCTATTACCCACTACTCTTCTGGCGTGCGCCACTGCCTCTTCACCTTCTCTTCATAAATTTTGGACCATTGGCTAACAATCCCGGTGAAATAAATAGAGACGGGGTTTAAATGGCTTTCGCTGCCGAAAAAAAGCTTAAATGAATAAAAAAAAAAAAAAAAATTTGGGCCCCCCCCTTGACCAAATCCTGGGACCGCCACTGGATTCAGGGGACCTCAAAACGTGTATATCCATCAAAATCTCGACATCGAATTTTTGACATGAATCCAATACTTTCTCTCTCTATATATATTAACATATACCAGTCTAGAGGTAAGAGAAAGTGAAAAAGAAACATTGCTGCGTTTCCCAACTCATTTATATTTTAGAAAATCTAAGGAATGAGGAGAGAAGCGAGAGGAGGGAGGGTCTTTCTTTCTTCATTCATTCATGAATTTCACTTCAAGTTTGACAAAGTCAAATACTACGTGGCTTAAATCAACTGCTATTGAGTATGGATATTAAATTTTCATTTGTTTCAAGGGAGAAAGAGAGAGAGAATGTATTTGATTAATGATAAAGACTGAATTAAAATAGTGCTAAAATAATAAGTATATACATATAAAATTCTTTGGATACCAAATGGCTTAAATAAAATCATCGGACTGCCTGAGGTCGAACCCGCGACTTTTCGTATACGAGGCTAGCACGCTAACCCCTACACCAGGCCCCGAGGGCGATTAAAGATGTAAAATTTATTAATTTTAAACTGGTAACCGTTGGCTCTAGTTGAAACATTATGCTTTAATAGGAGAATTAAATTCACAAGGTTTTCTGTTTCAATAATTTATTAATTTGATATTAACATTTTATACGTATTTCGACACCATATGTGTCATCTTCAGAAGCGAATTACATACTGAATGGACTAGAATCACTTTTCCACTGAGGTAGTCAGAGTGGCTGAAGGTCTGAAGGTGGGGGGGGGGTAGGAAAAAGGGAAGGGAACTTTTCTCGGAAAATCGAGCTTGGTGGTGGAACAAAGGCCATAGAAATAAACTAGAGAATAGAGGCCTCTGAGTGTTTTTTTTTTCTATGGCCTTAGTTCCAGCACCAAGTTCGATTTTCCGAGAAAAGTTCACTTCCCTTTTTTCCTACCCCCCACCTTCAACCACTCTGACTACCTCAGTGGAAAAGTGATTCTAGTCCATTCAGTATGTAATTCGCTTCTGAAGATGACATATATAGTGTCGAAATACGTATAAAGTGTTAATATCAAATTAATAAATTATTGAAACAGAAAACCTTGTGAATTTAATTCTCCTATTAAAGATGTAAAATTTATAAATTTGGAAAAATATATATATTCTGTTACCATGGCAACCATTTCCTCTATCTTTCCTGTGAAGTACAAGAGTAAAGTGTGCTTCAAAGGAATCCAAGGACAAAATGAGAATAAACATTTTAAAGAGCATCAAAAAAATAATTGATTTTTGAATTTTAATCAAAATCGTTGGAGCAAATTTTGAGAAAAACTGAAAAAGTACAAGTACTTTTTGGCCAATTTTTTTTTTCCAAAGCTTCGTTTTACGTGCCACGGGTGAATGCCTAATTTAAATATCAACTTTGTATCGTTCTTGTTTTATTTTGAACACAAATTTTGTGGATTCAGGAGGCCTCAAATCGTATGTTTCCATCAAAATCTCGAAATAGAATTTTACGAGACCCAAATTTATGTCGCATGAGACGGGATGCGAACCTCTAGCCCTTTAGTACAAGAGACAAGAACTCTATTACTGTGTTATGACCCAGGGGCATAATAGAGAAAATTAATTTTCTTTAATAAAATTTTTAATTTCTTTTAAAAGAAAAGGGAAACAATTTTCTTTTTCTTTTTTTAGAGAACAAATTCTTGATTGAAATCTTCTTTTTCCTTGACATTTTGATTCTTCCTGGCTGATTGGAGCTGTAAAGAAAAGAAAGACACATGTCAAGAGAGAGAGAGATAGAAAGGGTAAATCACCTGGAAAGTCTTTGACATTCCATTCGGTTGAGTCGGTTGACCGACCCTTGGCAACAAAAAAAAAAATAAATAAATAAATTTAAACCTTTTATGAATTAAGAAAATTGCAGAGACAGAGAGATGAGCTATTGTTAAAATGATAGAGAGATAAAAAATCTGGTGTGACTGGTCGCACGTACCCTTTGGCATGAGAAAGTTGTATGCTGTGCTTGTCACACCAGATTATTTGTGTCGAGATATATTTAGTTGCTCTTAGGACTTTAGTTCCAAACTTGACCACGCGATGATTCATAGATGGCGTTGAGCTACGAATGCTTCCTCATCAGTAAAGTGTACTTCAAACGATTTCCACGAAAAATTTCACTGATATACTTTTTAAAGAGCATCTAAAAAATAGTTCATTTATGAATTTTAAACAAAATCGTTGCAGCGAATTTTGAGAAAATCGAAAAAAACTGAAAAAGTGCATTAGTAAAGTACTAGTACTCTTTGGTCGATTTTGTTCAAAAGCTTCGTGTCACGTCCCATGGGGGTGTCTAACTTAAATATAAAATTTCAACTTCGAAGCTCTTTTAGTTCCTGAGATATTTTGTTCACAGACACAGACAGACCATGTCGCGAAAACCACTTTTTTTTTGGATTCAGGGGACCTCAAAACGTGAAGATCCATCAAAATCTCGACATCGAATTTTTGACATGAATCCAATACTTTCTCTCTATATATATTAACATATACATAGAGGTAAGAGAAAGTGAAAAATTATAATCCCAATTGCATTTACTTAATTCGTTGACGTCAGCGAATGAATGAGAAATGAATTATAATAAATAATAAAATTCAACAAAAAAAAAAAAAAAAAAGAAAACTTCTCTCCCCTTAGTATTTTATTTATTAGTATAATTTATTAGTATTTGTTTCATTTAAACTCACCGCAATTTCCTCTGCCACATGTGACGAATGACAGAGAGAGAGAGAGAGAGAAGGGCAACCAACCACCAATCCTGTTATATATATAAATAAAGCATATGGGCATGTGCACACAGGAGTTTTTTTTTTTTTTTTTCATTTAAAAATAAGTTTAGAAAGAGAGAAAATGCGTCGCTTTGATGTTGAAATTTCGACAACTAATTTTTTCTTTATTACTTTCTCTTACCTCTATATATATGTTAATATATATAGAGAGAAAGTATTGGATTCATGTCAAAAATTCGATGTCGAGATTTTGATGGAAATACACGTTTTGAGGTCCCCTGAATACAAAAAAGTTGTTTTCGCGACATGGTCTGTCTGTGTGTGTGTGGGCGTGTGTGTTCAATTTTAAGCATTGAAGGAATTGAGCTATGAGACTGACGGCGTGACAGACGGACACTCCGCTAATATATACCGTACATAGAAGTTAGTGTCTATATTCTAAAACAAGACGTTGTCACGATTAAAATGATATGCTACACTCTAACTTTATGAAAATATTTTTATAAGGAGAAAAAATGAGCGATGCAGATAGTTTTAATTCAAATTTATTCAATTAACAAGGGCCGACGTTTCGGTCGCATATGGAACCATCCTCAGGGAGGATGAAATTTTTTATTCAAGTTACACACCCCACTGGGACGTGACACCAACATTTTGAACAAAATGGACAAAAAAGTACTAATATTTTACTGATGTACTTTTTCAGTTTTTTTGATTAATCATAAATCATAAATCAATTTGATACGTAAGGCTTATAGCTGGTAGTTCAATCAGGATAGGTGAGAAAGAAGAAGAAAATTCGCAGTTAGTTAATATTTCATTATTTTTATTCCCATTATGTTGACGTTTCGGTCCCGGTCGGGACCATCCTCAGACCTAATGTACATAAGAAGAGAAAAAGAGATTAGAATCGGGAAAACATTATCAATTACAATTTATAAATTATAAATTTTTTCTTTTTCGTCTTGTTAGAGTACAACCGAAACGTCAACATAATGGGAATAAAAATAATGAAATATTAACTAGCTGCGAATTTTCTTCTTCTTTCTCACCTATCCTCATAAATCAATTATTATTTCAGATGCTCTTTAAAATGTAGACCTATATTTTCATTTTGCTCTCAAAATTGTGTGAAGTACATTTTACTTTTGTACTTCATAGGAAAGATGGTAGCAAAATAAAAATATTTTCCCATATATATAAATTTTACATCTTGAATTTTAACAGTGGAAACTAAATACAAAAAAATCTGGTGTGTAAGCACAACTTTCGATTACCAAAGGCAAGAGAAAGTTGTGTGCTTTGCGACCAGTCACACCAGATATTTGCGACATCAGAGGCCATTTAGACAGAGTTTCTATTTATTTCAATTGATTTGATAGCCAAATAAATTTTTGTTGCAGCTTAAATAAATAAATTCATTTCAATTCAATTAGTTGAATGAAACGACGGCGCCTGGTAGAGCCGCAACCAGCATTGCAGCACTGCTCTATGGAATGCATAACGATTAGGCTGTGTGTTCACTTTCTCGTATTATTAAATTCGAGATTTTGTTGTTGTTGGGCTTTATCTAATGCGCCTTTTGTCATGATAATAATAATATTTATATCAACCACAAGTGGTTCTGTAGTAATAATAATATTTATTGGACACAGCAAGAAAGAAATTAATAATTCAACAGCCAATCGTTGATGATCAGATAGTAGGGTCTTGTGAAGAACCCACATACCTATTAACCCTTTTAGACCTTTTATCATTTTTGTTGAAGGTTTTTGTCAATCATCAACAAAGAATTAATGAATGTGTTGAAAGAATAGAATTTTATTATTTTTCTGGGCAAGAGCTTGTTGGCTCCATTACCCTCCATTACAGAATAAATGGACCCTTTTATGCATTAGTGTGTCAAGCGCCAAAAAAATTAAAAATTGTGTTAAGCACGGAATATTGTTTCAAAAGCTATAATTAATAGTATTTTTTATGAAATAAATGTCCTAAAAAAATTTATATTTAATGTTACTTGCACAATTGACAAAAAAAAGCCTATATCTGCGGAAACTAAATATATGTCGCCACGAAAAATCTGGTGTGACAAGCACAGAACACAACGTTCGATTACCGAAGGTAAGATATAGTTGTGTGCTGTGCGACCTGTCACACCAGTCAGATTTTTTTATGAGCTGAAAGAATAAATTAAAATTTAATAGATTAAGCTATTTCGGAATTAGGCTGGCTCTATAGCGTGCACGCAAGATGGAAATTTCCCCTTTAATTACTCCCTTTATTAGGGGTCTCTGATAAAAATATATAATTATTCTTTGGAATATAAAACAAAACATAATAGCCTTTAACTAGCGAAATTTCCTGCTTAAAAATTTGTATTATATAATACAACTACTGCCCATAATTGGACTGTTAACAAAAATTATTATAATAATAATGGATATGGTATATTTAATTTTCTTTTAAATTTCACGATTGCAAACTTGAAAACTACAACGCCCCAAATACCGTATATTAGAGACCATTTATGACTTTCAATTAGTTGGGTCATATCAAAATATCGCTCAGCAAATTAAAATTAATTAAAAATCATCTGTAAGATCAACTCTAACTCAAGAGAAACTATCAATTGAGCATAAAATAATATTGCTCAAAGTCTTATCCAACTATGCTGTATAAATTGAAGACTGCCGAAATGAAGGCAAGAAGGGAATTACAAGAATAATTGTACGAGCTTCCTGGTTCGTAGAGTTTTTATCTCTTGTGCTAGAGGTCAGAGGTTCGCATTCCCGTTTCTTCCATACTAATAAATTGAAATTTATAAAAAGGGGATCTCTAAATAGCCTCTGATGCCAAGTATCATTTTACTCCAAAGAGCGGTTTCCTTCGGCAACCCTACCCCGCTAGGCCCTGGCGGACGGCGCACAGTGGTTCCAAATCCCGAAAACGTGGTCAAAAGTCCAAAAATAAAGTTTCAATTCGGGGACTTTTAAGCCCCTAAATAGTTTTATTAATATATTTACGGTTAGGAACGACCGTTTTTGGGAGTCATATGCACTTATCTGGTTCTCAAAATCTATTTGAATCTGAGTGTTTTTGACAAAAATCGGGAGCTCGCGCCGAACGCAAATAAGCATCATTTTCAATCGCTCTCCATGAGTTCAGGAGATGAAAGAATAATTTTATATTCATATAGAGAAAGTTTTTTCTTTTGCAGGTTTATCAGCAAGGATCAATAAAGAAAACTTTATTTTAGATTTGAAAATTTTAATGGAAACAAGACGACCAGTGCGCGCAGTAACCCGGGTTTCGGTCACAAAGGACCATCGTCAGGCCATAAATTTTCGATCTCCGTATTTTTGTATAATTATGCCATACATTAAGTTTTATTAGAGGAGGATCTTGATTTTTGTACTATGTATATATATATATATATATATCTTGACTAGCTTAGAAGGAATTCTTTTTAAAAAAGATTGGCGCAGATATTAACAAATGGCTAGTTATTATTACTTTAAACATATATACATTTATTTTTAACAAAATATCTCTTTTTTTTAGTTTCAAGGCAAATCCGTTAACATATAAAACTTTTTTTACAACCACACTATCAATATATATTAATTAAATAAAAAAAATCTGGTGTGACTGGCGCACAGCACACAACTTTCTCTTACCCTTCGGTAAGAGAAAGTTGTGCACCGTGCTGGTCACATCAGATTTCTTGTGTCGAGATATATTTAGTTTCCGCTAGCACCTTAGTTCCAAACTTGCATTTTAAATGTTGACTGCTTGAAATAAACTATGGTTATTTTTCAAAATTTTAATCTCATATTTGGACATTTTATACACAATATAGAATCGTAAATAAATACAAAATTTCATAAGAATTGGAAAAAAAAATTTTAAATGCCTAAAAAGTTCTAAAGGGGACCCCCTTTTGAATCGAAATTAACATATAAATCCCTATAGGAAATTAACATTGTTCCTATGCGAAGATAAGGTGGAAAGGGAATTTAAAAAGAGTAGAGAGAGACGATAATGTTTGCAAGTGAGAGAGAGACATATATGTTTTCTTTGAAACAATTAAAGACACAAATAAATTTAAAAAAAATGGGAATTTAAATAATAATTGATTTTTAATCTAATAAAAAAGAAAAAGATTTAAATTCCGTTACCATGGCAACCATTTCTATCTTTCCTATGAAGAACAAGAGTAAAGTGGTCTTCAGAAGATTTCAACGGCAAAATGAGAATATACATTTTAAAGAGCATCTAAAAAATAATTGATTTTTGAATTTTAAAAAAAATCCTTGGAGGGAATTTTGAGAAAATCGAAAAAAACTGAAAAAGTACATCAGTAAAGTACTAGTACTTTTTGGCCGATTTTGTTCAAAAGCTTATTTTGAGCGTGTGGGAAGGTACCTAAGTTAAATATAAAATTTCAATCCGGTAGCTCAATTCCTTCATGCTAAAAATCTGTCCACACATACAGACACACACACATACATACACACACACAGACCAATTTGCGGGACCCACTTTTTTTGGACTCAGGGGACCTCAAAACATGTATATCCATCAAAATCTCGACATCGAATTTTTGACATGATCGCAATACTTTCTCTCTCTATATATTTCATATATATGGTATGAGAAAGTAAAAAAGATTAATATATTTTTCGTAAAGCGAGTTTGAACTTGCTTTGCAATGCTTTCCTATGGGGAATTTGTGAACCACTGAAAAGGGGGTCCCTTACCTCTAATTTGATATAATGATAGCCTAAAACCTCCCCCGGAAAATTCTCTACCCATTAAAAAAAAAAAAACTCCATAAAAATCGGTCAAGTAGTTTCGGAGTCTATGCGTTACAAATTGACAGACTTTGCCTTTGATATGGACCCTGTTATGCAATAGTGTGTCAAGCGCCAAAAAAAATTAAAAATTGAGCTAAGCACGGAATATTGTTTCAAATGCTTTAATTAATAGAATTTTTTATGAAGCATGTCCTAAAAAAATGTATATTTAATGTTACTTGCAAAATTGACAAAAAAAATTATATATAATCCAATGTAAACAAAAAACTATAATGTTAATTTTCTCAAATCTCGGTAGCTGGCGCTTGACACACTAATGCGTAACAGGGTTCATATAGTAGTATTCGTCACAAAAATCGGGTATGACAAAATACGACTTTTTCAAATACCAAAGGATGAGTGCTATGCGACTAGTCACACCAGATTTTTTAATATCCCCCCAATCGATTGGCTCTGTATGCATAAGAAGGGATAATAAGAGCGATAGGAAATTGGTAGCGTATAAAGTCAATACTCTGGCAGGTTAATTGTGTTTCCTAAAACCCTCCCACGAGATGGATGCATTTGCTGGACCTTGTGATTCAATCGCAAACAAACAGGACACACAACCTGTGACAAACTTCTCTCTCTCTCTCTCTCTCTCTCTCGTCTTTAATTCAATTATTTTATATTCCATTAACATTCAATTTAATCAGTCAATTGTATTATTATTTCCATAAAATTGCGAATCTCTCTAACAAATGCTTTTCAAATATTTTTTAAGCAATTTATTTGATGAAATCTTTTTTTTTTACGCAGAATTAAACAAAGATGGGAGAATAAATATTTTATTTTTACTTTCTCGTATTGAATATAAAGAGAAAGTATTGTAATCGTAAAAAAATTCGACTTCGAGATTTTAATTTTTCTCCACGTTTTAGACCTCCCTGAGTCCAGAAATACCATTTTGGACATTATGTCTCTGTGTGTGTGTGTGTGTGTGTGAACACGATTGCTTAAATCCAAAGCAGCTAGATCGATGAAATTTGGTATATGCTCCTTACACTAAAATTGTTGATTTCTATCAACTTTCGGAGTAAATACGTCACTTGGAAGTAGTACTTTACTTAAAAAGTTTTTTCAAAAATTTTGAAATTTTCAATTTCTTTGTTATCATATGATAAAATACTCTATTTTAAAAAGTTTTTATTCTTTGACATTTTTCCGAACACTGAATAGTTTTTGAAATAATCACAGAAGAAATAGAAAATATTCGTTAATTTTGATAAAAAATCAAAACAAAATCATACAGGTGTCATTAAAAAACATGTAATTATAAACAAATGAAGTGTGCTGTGCGCCAGTAACACCAAATTTTTTTAACCCCTTTTTGGCTACATAGTCCATTAGAGTTTATTAATTTACAATAGTACCGATGGCTACCGGGGGGCGTTCCACAAGCTGATTGTTCGCGGTCACCAATCCCAGGCTTTCCCTGCGCATGGCATTGCTTAACTGAAAAGATTATGGTGACTGTTGCTCTTCTCCGTTGCCGAAAGTTTCAAGTTTTTTTTTGACATCGCCGATACAATACTTGCAGCCCCAAAGAATAGAAACTCCGTTGTCTCTTTTAGATATTGATTTAATTAATGCCTCCTAACCCTTTTCGTAATAAAAAAATAAATAAAAGAACATTTGTGAACCTATTAAGTGATCAAAGATACACTCCTCTCTCTCTCTTGGGAAAATCTTATTGATTTCTTTCTCCTTGTGTAAATATGCTGTATATTATAAATAGATTCGCTTTCATATCTCAATTTTCTATCTCAATTGACATCAATCGATTGTGTGTGTGTGTGTGCGCGCGCGCGCGGATTTATTTATTATTTATTTTAAAGTATAATAATAATAATTATGTGAAAGAGAAAGCAAAGAAATATATGCTCTTTCAATGACACAGTGTGGATATAAAAATTTCGTGCGACTTAACGGATATGAGATTTTTTGTGTCGAGATAAACAGTATTTAGTTTCCCTTAGCACCTACGGACAGTTAACTTGACCACTTGCATTTCATAAGTAAAAGTAACAATTTGGTGTTGGCTGTGTCTTCTACACAGCCTGGGGCGTTTTAACGTGACAACGTCTTTTGCTTGACTTCAAAAAAAAATTTTTTCTCTTACCTATATTTAAATATAAAGAGAGAAAGTATTGTTTTTTTTTTTTTTTTACTAGTACTTTGTTCCGATTTATAAACATGTTCATACATTTTATTGTAATTGTAACAATATATGACAGGTGTGGCCAAACTTTTTTTCCATTAAGGGCGACTTATGCTAAACAAATGAGGTTTTTCGAGAAAACAACTAATTTTGGAGTTAATTACTCGGGATTTTTTTATTTTTTATTTTTTTTTTTTAAAAACATTCACACTTTTTTCTCATTCACACTCACACATTCACACTGTCTTTTCGGCAGCTCAGGCCATATAAGACATTTACGATAACCGTTATTTATGAATTTATATATATTAGGGTCCAGGCATTTTTATTTAAGCCATCTGGTATCCAGATGGCTTAAATAAAATCATCGGACTGCCTGGGGTCCGAGCCCGCGACGTTTGGTATATGAGGTTAGCACGCTAACCTCTACACCACGCCCCGTGGGCATTTTTTTATTTATTCTATTAGAGTTTTTCTTTCTGCACCAAATGACATCTTATTTAGTCTGATCTGATTAGCCGTTCAGAATCTACAGGGGTTTAAACTTTCAAATTAGAATTTACCGAAGCGCGGTATGTTTTATGTATGTACCGATAGTATGTTACCAAAGCGCGGTAAAATAAAATGATAGGAAAAAAAATAAATGGTGAAATCTTTAGCTGAAAACTCATTCTTTCTAACCGTATATTCCCCATAATTATACCTCTTAAGACACAGGAGTTATTCAAGCAGATAAACTTTTTCGTGCATGCCCCTCTAACCTGCATCTATAGACACAAGATTTGTAAGACGTTGTCACGTCAAAAAGTCAATTGATTCAAAATTAGGCTCTGTGTATTTTAAATGTTGACTGCTTGAAATAAAATAAACTCTGGTTATTTCTCAAAATTATAATCTCATATTACAGGGGTCGCCAACCAGCGGCTCTCTGAAGGATTATTTGTGGCTCTCGATAAACGTACCCGAGTTCCCTTTTCATTTTTGTGTTATTATATGAAGAATTATAATTAATAGAGATGCAGTAATTGAATATTTGATTATAGCTGTAGTATTGTATTCAGGATAATAAGGAATAATTCCCAAAGAAGAATGCAGCCAAAATTTATTTCATTCGATTTTAATAAAAAATCAACTTTAAAAGAGATTTCAAATCAGTCGTTCTCTTATATGGCAATATTTTCAAAAAATTTGCATAATAAATCAGTCTCCGTTACTAATATGCGCACTGCGCATTTTCTCATGACGCATGTGCGATGAAATAAACTCTTAAATATTATAGACAACCTTGCATTGCCTGAGTCTCGTCCTGCTCCTATGTACTAGGCTCTATTTCCTGCCATTACATGAAAATAATTTGAGATTATATTCAACTATTTTATACAATATTATAATAATTTACTCTATCTATTCTACCATAATAGTTTGAATGTATTGTTTAAAAACATAAAGACAAAATCACAGGTATGATCAATTAATTCAATAAGTCTTTTCAAATGATTTGTAAAACAAAACATCTTATGATTCTATTATATTTTTTCCATGTTTGTAGCTCCGATGATGGTTCAAACCCGAACCGAAACGTCAGCAAGTGATTAGTATTTTTTATTAAAATCGAATGAAATAAATTTTGGCTGCATTCTTCTTTGGGAATTATTCCTTATTATCCTGAATAATAGAGATGCAAGAAAAACAAGCTCTACAATTGCAATATACCGGTAAGTCAACGCCGATTACCGAGTATTGGAAATTTGTACCAGAATAGAAGTACCCTGAATTAAAAAAGGCTGCTTGTCGAATTATTTCAATATTCGGAACAACGTACTTGTGTGAATCGTTTTAATCCACTTTAAAATTCGTGAAATTACAACTATCAGTATTAACTAACCAGCATCTGAAAGACTTACTGGGGGATGCCTAACTTAAATATAAAAAATCTGGTGTTGCAGTCGCGCAGAAAGTTGTGTGCTGTGCGACTGTCACAGATTCGGTAATCGAAAGTTGTGTTCTGCGCTTGTCACACCAGATTATTCGTGTCGAGATATGTTTAGTTTCCGCCAATACATTAGAATTCAAAATGTAAAATGTATAAGTATGGGAAAATATTTATATTTTGTTACCATGGCAACCATTTCTCCTATCTTCTCTATCAAGTACAAGAGTAAAGTATGCTTCAGAAGATTTCAATGGCAAAATGAGAATAAACAGCATAAAGAGCATCTAAAAAATAATTGAATTTTTTTAATTTAACCAAAATCATTGGAGAAAATCGAAAAAAAATTGAAAAAGTACATCAGTAAAGTACTAGTATTATTTGGCCGATTTTGATTAAAAGCTTATTTTCATGCTCTAGGAGAGTATAAAACTTAAATATAAAATTTCAACTTCATAGCTCTTTTCGTTCTTGAGATATTTTGTTCACAGAAAGACAGACACACACACACGCACACACACACAGACAGACCATGTCGCGAAAACCACTTTTTTGGACTCAGCGGACCTCAAAACGTGAAGATCCATCAAAATCTCGACATCGAATTTTTGACATGAATCCAATACTTTCTCTCTCAATATATATATTAACATATATATAGAGGTAAGAGAAAGTAAAAAAAATAGCGTGAAAAATCGTATGCGTATAGAGAAAGTAAAAAATTAGACGTAAAGAGTGAGAGAGAGAGAGATAAAATTTATTTTGTCGTTAAGTGACCGCCATTAGAATGTCGGGGCAACTGCTAATGTGCTCTCCTGACCCATTCATTCTAACAACATAGAGAGGGAAGGGAGAGTGGGGATTACAAGTTTCATCACATAAATATAATTTTGAATCCAACAGAGGGCTTCTACTCTCCCCATTTGCACAATTTCATATTATAGACACCTCTCTCTCTCTCTCTCTCTCTCTCTCTCTCAAACAATCCATTATTAAACATTAAAGTGAACTTTAAGAACTAAAGAAGATTTACAACTTGAAACTTTTCAAACTTTAATCTACTCACTGATAAAGGGGACTAAAAACTACCTACGTAATGAATAGTCAAATTTATTAATAAGTAATTGGAAGATTTAGTTAAGAGTCAAGTTTTATTTTTAATTGGTTAATTATAATGAAAACTAGCCGCGTCACCCACCTACCGAGAGCCTTTTTTTTACTTTCTCCTACCTCTATATATGTAAATATATAAAGTATTGGTTTCATGTCAAAGATTCAATGTCGAGATTTTGATGGATATACACGTTTTGAGGTCCTTTGAATAAAAAATAAAGGGTCGGACTAAGCCGAGCGCACAACTTTGCCCACCCACTATTTAAGAAAAAATATATTTCCCTCCCCCCCACCCTAGAGCCCCCTAATGGTCCGATGGTATACATATTGTATATCATTTTACTCGGGAGCTTCAGAAAAATTTCGATTTTTTTACGATTACATTAACTTTACCTGCCCAACCTATGGTTGATGGGCAAAGTTAAAAAGTGGTTTTCGCGACATGGTCTGTCTGTGTGTGTGTGTTCAATTTTAAGCTTGAAAGAATTGAGCTAGGAGGTTGAAATTTTATATTTAAGTTTTGTACCTTCCTGGACCGTGAAAACAAGCTTTTAAACAAAATCGGCCAAAGAGTACTAATTAATGATGTACTTATTAGGTTTTCTCAAAATTCGCTCCAACGATTTTGATTAAAATTCAAAAATCAATTATTTTTTTAGATGCTCTTTAAAATGTATATTCTCATTTCGTTTTTTGAAATCTTCTGAAGACCACTTTACTCTTGTACTCCATAGGAAAAATAGGAGAAATGGTTGCTATGGTAACAAAAGATAAATATTTTCCTCAAATTATAAATTTTACATCTTGAAATTCGAATGGCCTGTAGAGGCGCCGGAACAAATTTGGATCAGGGTGGGGGGGGGGAATTTCTTACTCTTTTATTTTTTTTAATTTAAAAGATTTAATTTTTAAAAATAAATTAAATAAAAGAACACATTTTGCCCCATCTGCCCCCTCCTATAGGATGCCAGGAGGGGGCAATGTACCCTTGCTCCCCCCCCCCAATTCCGGCGCCTATGTCCTGTACTGTCGGAAACTAAATATAACTCTTCACAAAAAATCTGGTCTGACAAGCACAGTACACAACTTTCTTCTTGCCGAAGGGAAAGTGCGAGTCCCACCAGATTTTTCAAAAAAAAAAAAAAGTCTCTAAGAGGCAAAAAACCGCCAAAAAAATCTCAAAAAATAAGAGATCAGTGGAGATATGAAATAAAATCCGTCTAACAATTGTAAGTCTCAAAATGGAAAAAAGTCGGTAAAAACTTTTTTTTCGCTCACTGGTTATTATATAAAGAGCAAATTATTTTAATTTTCTAATCTATCCAAGTATTTCTAATACTATAATAACTTTCTATTTGAAATTTCATTGCTTCTCTATTAAAGCCACTTATAGTAGAGTAGGAGGGACGGGGGGGGGATATAAGTTCGCTTCAAAAGGGTAAAAGGGATTCATTCCTTTGACGGTGGCTCATAGGGAAGCTATTCAATTATCTCCCGAGCTCTTCTAATACATTCCTAAATTCTTTATTTGATTTGAGATCACATTTAAACAAATTTTAACTTCAACATAAGTTTTTTTTTAATTTAAATTAAAAGGTTTAATCTTAATTAAAATATATTTAAAAAAAAAATACAAATTTCAATGTGTGAAATTTGATATTTAAGGGTCATTTTTGATGACGCAAATTGTGAGTTGGGTTTTACCAAAATAGACCAAACTAATGTGGTACTTTATTTGAAACCCTTCGCGAATTAATGTAATTTCAAAAGACTTCCCGATGGGCTAGCGGTGTGAAATGTAATACTTGAGAGTCATTTTTGATGACGCCACTATATGGTGGTTTTGATCAAAATAGACCAAACTAATGTGGTACTTTATTTGAAGCCTCACGCAAATAAGGCTATTAACTAGTTTTGAATTTTGATATTTACGAGTCATTTTTTTATGATAATGAATAATTTTTCAATTGAACCAAATCAAAATAGGCCAAACTAATGTTCTTTATTTAAAGCTCTACGCTAATTAGACAATTTTAGAAAATTTCCCGATGTTATTTAAAAGCCTCTAATTTTGAAAGTTAATTTAAAAAAATCACACGAAAAAAAGACTAAAAAGCTTAAAATAAAAATAAAATAAAAAAAGATTTTTAAACAAATGCTTTTATTTAAATTGAGCTAAAAAGAGAGAAATAAGAAAGAAATAATTTAATTGTTCTTGTTAAAATTTTTTAATATTTATGACTTAAAAATAAAAGCGTGGGGCGCGAACCTCGGAATCACTTCGAAGCGCACCACGCTTTTATTTTAAGTCATAAATATTAAAAAATTTTAACAAGAACAATTAAATTATTTCTCTCTTTTAGTTCAATTTAAATAAAAGCATTTTTTTTTAAATCTTTTTTTATTTTATTTTTTTTTCACTTATAAGATTTTTGCTTTCTCTTACCTCTATATATATGTTAACATATATATTAATTAATATATAGAGAGAGAAAGTATTGGTTTCATGTCAAAAATTCGATGTCGAGATTTAGATGGTCTCCTGAATCCAAAAAAGTGTTTTTCGCAACATGGACTGTCTTAGGGTTGGTAGATTCGGAGGCTGAATCGATTCTTCGATTTTAAAATCGAAACCAAATAATCGATTTTTGCCTAAAAAAATCGATTTTCGATTTTTTTTTTTACAAAAAATTTGCCCATAAGTTTTTTTTTTTTTTTTTTTTTTTTTTTTAAAAAAACATTCACACTTTTTTCTCATTCACACTCACACTCACACACACATTCACACAGTCTTTTCGGCAACTTAGGCCATTTAAGACTTTAAACGATAACCGTTATTTATTATTATATATATTGTGGGTCCAGGCATTCTTATATAAGCCATTTGGTATCCAAATGCCTTATATAAAATCATCGGACTGCCTGGGATCCGAACCCGCGACGTTTGGTATACGAGGTTAGCACGCTAACCTCTACGCCATGCCCCGAGGGCTTGCCCATAAGTTGATTTTAAGGTTCTGCTTACGATTTTCCAGCAGTTTGTGGAACAAGAAAAATAGAACGTTGCATTACTGATGCCCAAATTAATTTGTTCAGTCTTTATAACTTCTTTAAAGACTTAAATATACAGTAGGGCCGGTCCTTAAAAATTGATTTTTGAAATTTATACTGGGCGCACCCTGCTATTTTGTTCTACTCAGAATTATAGGAATTTTTGCGAATTGATGAATAAATTAATTAATGAATGAGTAGCAAAATAGCAAGCTGCCCCTCTGCAAAAATGCTTCTCCTTTTGTTTTTATTTTCTTCCTGGCTGCATGTGACTATTGGTCATTATAGGTCTTTGGACCTTATGCACACATTCCAAAAAAAAATAAAATAAAATAAAATTTTAAGGACCAGTCTAATATACAGTCTTTGTATAAAATATTAGTCAAATACAACAAGTACAAAATAACTTATTTAGTCTTTAAAAGTTTTTACAAACTAAGAGAACCATCATAAGTAAAATAGAAAATCGTCAGTCAAAAATCGATTATCGATTCGAACAACCCTAGACTGTCTGTGAACAAAATATCTCAAAAACGAAAAGAGCTAGGAGATTGACATTTTATATTTATGTTCTGGGACGTGACACGAAGCTTTTGAACAAAACGGCCAAAGAGTACTAGGTCACTTTACTGATGTACTTTTTGAATGTTTTTTTTCGATTTTATCAAATTTCGACCTAACGATTTTGATTAAAATTCAAAAAATCAATTAGCCCTATTTTTTAAAAGGTCTTTAAAATGTATATTCTCATTTTGGTCTCAAAATTGTTTCTCTTGTACTTCATAGGAAAGATAGGAGAAAAGGGTGCAAAATATAAATTTTACATCTGAATTCAAATATTCCGTACTGTCGGGAACTAAATATATGTCAACACGAAAAATCTGGTGTGACAAGCACAGAACACAACTTTCGATTACCGAAGGTCACAGTCACACCAGATTTGTTTTATGTGTATTGTAATTTTTAATTGTGTTAAAACTTGTCTTTATTTTTTGCCTAGTGACTTTAGTCATATAATTTTTCTTAAAAATTAACAAACTTTTGAGTTCTAAGTTCTCTCTATATCTGATAATAATAAATTCTCCTTCAATTTAGCTGTTAAATAATGTAATTAGAACAAGTAGAGAAGTAGTTTGCAAGCCCCAGGATGAGGTGTCTCTCTCACTCACTCCCAACTTAAGAAGGGATATTATCACAAGTTGCTCCCTCACCTCACCCTTAGATAGTTTGGGCTTTGAATTAACCTACGTGCCAATTTACTAAGGCCCATCCGTGAGAGAACATTACTTGATAATCTCGTAGAGATGGGATGAGAGTCAATGGGGGACAATTACTCACTCACTCACTCACTATATACAACTTCTCTCGTAAACAGTAAAATAAATACCTCTATAGAATACCAATAAAAGGGACCACTTGCACTTCTTGCTCTGGCCCTTAAATAAACTAGCGCCCGAAGAAATAAAGGAGATAAAGGGCTCAATTAAATAGCTCTTTTGTCACTCGGGGTTAGAGCCCTATAACAATTTGTACTCTTATATCATTCCTTTTAATGGAATAATAATCTAGATAGTGTAATCATATCAATTTAAAAATAAATGACCACAAGGATATTTAAACAAAAAGATCGGTTTCTGCAGGGTTCTCGTATTTACTATAATATTCGGTGAGGGCTCGCTGGTGTAGTGAGCTAGGGTGTCAGCTTCTGCAAAGAAGATCCCTGTTCAAATCCTTGGCGTGCGGGATTTTTCATTAAATAAAAATATTTATTTAATGTAAACAAATCCTCAAGCAAGCCCTGGATTGGAATATAGGATCTTACCACAATAGCCCTCAGGCAACTCTACGAGGAGAGGGAGTTGCTGTGACATCCCGTCCTGTGGAAGGGACGTAAAGAAGGTTCCCTCTCAGTGATGCATTCTTCGAAAGGAGTAGGCTACACGCCGGTGCTGAGGGAGTCCCTCCTCAAACCAGGACATCCTCCATAGCATAGAAGAGGTTGGATATAAGGAGCCGGTTGGAACCAGAAATAAGGATTAGTTCACTAGCTAGAGAAGAAAGTAGGAGGAGGAGTTAGAGATAGGAAATGATGTAACTTCACGGGGTGCCGGTAGATGGCTACGGCCAGAGGCCGGTTGGGTTTGAGGTGTGTGTCTCCGTACACGAAAGCACCTCGGGCAAATAAACGGGGATCCCGATAGGAATTTCAAATAAAAAAAAAAAAATATAATATTCGGCGAGTCAGATAGTGGTGATATTTCACACAACAAATCTACCATCTGCAGCACCAGAGTGGGTACAATCTTTTAACAACATATTTCGAGCAACTCTTTCTATCCACACTGGAGTGGGCATAGGAATAAAAGGCCCTAACTGTAGTCTTATAAAAGCCCTTGGCACCTCAGCAACAATTTATCAGGCAGAAATTCTTGCCTTAAATACAAGCGCTCAAGAGAGCCTTAAAAAAGGACCTCTGGGAGCAAAAATAAAAATCCACTCGGATACCCAAGCAGTCATTAAAAGCGCTAAAATCATATGGCTTTAAATCGAGACTGACTTGAGAATGCCTAAATTCTGCCAAGGAGCTGGCTACACACAACAGTGTAACCCTTATATGGGTGCCAGGACATGCAAGGCAATGAAGAAGCAAACCAACTAGCGAGGATGGGAGCAGATACTCCTTTCACAGGGCCCGATCCAGCCTGTAGGCTGTCGCATAAGCACCTAAGAGTGGAAATCGGAGGGTGGAAGGAAGACGAAAACAAAAAGCTATGGGCAAAAAAAAACCCAGACTTAAGACAAGCGAAGAAGTTCATAACACTTCCGTAACAAAATGCAAAGAGACTTATCGCTCTAAACAGAAATGAACTAAGACTGATAAGTGGTCTTCTAACAGGACACTGACCTTTAAAATATCATCTAATGAAGATGGGCAGAGCTGATGACGATACATGTCGCCTCTGCAATCTGACAAAAGAAACGGCGGAACACATCATGTGCGAATGTATTGCACTAATCCGTCAAAGAAGGCTAATTTTCGAAAGGGCTGAAATAAAACCTGAGGAAATATCAAAAGCCTCTCCGAAGAATATACTGGTCCTAGTAAAAGAGACGGGTCTATTCTAAGGACAAATATTGGGCAACAAAGGATAGAACAAAAGATCAACACCTACAGAATATTTTAGCTTCAATAAGAGAAGCTTGAAAAATTTTGTATATGTAAACTATACTCAGGCTGTATTACATACACTCTTATGAGGTTTCAACTTTAATCTGGGCTCCATCAACCAATTCAAGTAAACTTGGTTGAGGGGGTCCGGAAGAAATTCTTAAGACACTGTATAGTGGAATCCCGATATTTCGTATGCCGATTATTTCCGGTTAATTTGCCGGACCCTAGAGATTTTTTTTTATATTTTGTACTTCCGATAATTGGTAATTCGTACTAAACCGTCATAAGAATGACCTATTTGATAAGAATGTCGGACTCTCTTTTTTGATAGAGTGAACTTAAAGAACGATTGAAATCCGAGCTAGTTCCAATGACATTTGATGCCGAAAGACTTTAATCTAAGCCGATGATATTAAGATCATTTCTGATATAAATATTGTCTAGGGATACAAATAGTTTCAGTGTCCCAGCGTTATTCTCGAGGTCGGGATCACTTTATTTATTTGCTCAGAAGTAGAACCAGAAAAGCCCAATCTTTGGTGTCAGAATATGGCAGACCTGACCTTTGAATATGAATTTGTATTGTTTCTCCCTCTATATTCGTTCTGCAAATTAATCCACTCTTCTTCTTCTTTCTTCGTCTGATTATTCCCGCGTTGCGGGGTCAGCGGAATTAGTAATTCATAGGTTTTTGCGACCGGGAAGGAATAGAACAGGCCGGCATGTCGCACGGTCTGACGCCTGTTGGAAATATAGAAGGAAGTGACAGACATGTAAAGAACAGAACTGCCAGTCCCAGTTCGGGTAGCTCGTGGTCGGCATCCACGTACCCACAAGATGTGGGCCCCCTGAGCATAAAAATGAATCCACGCTGTAGAGTCTTATTTTATTATTATTACTACTAATTACAAAAAAAATCTTTCTTTGACCAAATGACGTTATCAAATTTAATCTCTCTTTATTGAATAGAATAATGGACCAAAAATAAATTTCCCTTTCTACATTCTACGTTTATAGAAGTCAAAAATCAGCAATAAATGAGGTAATAATTGATCCAATATTTGCATCCACAGATTTTCAGGATTTATTTACACAAATATCAAATATTTATCAATTTGGTGCTCATATTTAAATGAAAACAAACAATAAATGAATCAACAGCAGAGAAAAGGCTGATTAAGAAGAGAGAAAGAGAGAGAAGATGCGTGCATGTATTACAAAAACAAATTTAATTTCATTTGTATCTAGTTGGCAATAAAATAATCTTTCATCGACTTTTGTCTTGTGACCCCGACATTGTGTCGCCCCCTGCAACCAGACAGACATATTAATTTCAAATAGATATAAAATGAAATTGAAGTCATAAATACACAATTTTTTTTTTTTTAGTTCAGTTGTTTAACCCCTCCCCCTTCCTGAATACGTCACAATTACTGTTTATCTTTACGCATGCAAACCTCATAAAACATTGAATTTGTTGCCATATTTCTTCTAAATTTATTTGAATACTGACAAATTTTCTACTCAGGAGTCCACATTTTGCGGGTACGTGAATGGAGACCACAAGCTATCCGAACTGTGGCTGACAGCCCTTCTGTTCTTTGCAGGTCTGTCTCTTCCTTCTTCCTTAACCCCCTCCTACTTAAAACTATCAGCTCTCGCTGAAACATTGTATAAATTAAAATTAAATATACTCGGTTATAATTTTTAAGATATTTATTAATACTGAATATGTATTTCGATACTCACTTCTGGCACAATAGTTACGAAATACGAATCATCAGAACACATGTATTATGTTCAATTTTTAAATTGATAAAATATAATTTTTAAAATAATTTAAAAGGATTCAAATCTTCAATTACTAAATAAATATTGTTCTCAGTTTTTAACATGAGTCTATTGATTTCCCATTTTCCAATTATTAAGTTAAGATTAAAAACGCGATTTTAATACCCATAATTGAATAATTTTCTGAAAATTTTCACTTAAACGCCTACAATCCGAAAAAAGTTTCACTTGCATCGTGGTTTCATAAAACCACACAATGTTATTTTTTTTTTTTTTTTCATTTTTATTCCCATTGAAATGGTATCAATAAGTGAGCGGATATTAGAGGTGAAATTTGTCACTTATTGACTGGCAACGTCCATTTAAGATATCAACCACTCCACCTAGTTAAAGAGCCACCCCCCCCCCACCACTCATGAATTATTCACAGCCTCCTGAAAGGTCCGTCACCCTGTTATGTCATCTACACCACCACCAATCAATCGAACTTTGTTTAGCCCTCAGGAATCACTCAGTGTGTTGTCTGACCTTTTGACACCGAGCAATCTGTTGCTGATTGACTAGTCAATCCTTAAATATAGGGCAGTTATTTTTGCACATCGTTTCAAGGGTGAAAAACCATCTCTCATCTAAAATATAAATACTTCATACAGGAAACAAATTAGAATCAAACGCAAAATATATTTATATATTCATACAAAAATGTAAAAAAATAGATAAAATTATCAAAAACACTTAGTGATATGAGGTTTTTTTAGGTGTACAAGGTCTGTTAGAAAAGTATGTTCGGGGGAAAAAACTGGCATAGCTGGAGCGTTGGTAATCTAATCATCCTCAAGATATTCTCTTTGGAACTTCACACAGTTTTCACAGCGGTGGAAGCATTCTGAGAAAGCCTCCTTGGCTCGATGCAGCCATAATGTCCTCTTTTATCTGGAATAGCGTTCCTTTCAATGGCCTCTTGAGTTGGAACAGCCAGAAGTCAGACCCAACAGGAGAGTAAGGAGCCTGTAGTTTTTTTGTCAAAAAAGTCTGAATCAAGTGCGACGAATGTACTGGAGCCTGGTTGTGATGAAGGCGCCAATTTTCTGTCGACCACGGTCTCTTGCGCGCACTTCATCACGTACGCGACGGAGGATATCCCTGTAGTACTCTTACCTGTGGTGCGTACTCATTGTGTACAGCATTGCGGGAATTAAAATCACTTAGATGTTGCTGCGCACTAGGTAGGGGGGGGGGGGGGCAGGGGCTCAAATTATAATCTTGGCCTCGGGCGCAAGTTTTCCTTCGTGCGGCCCTGTTTCTTTGGTTTTGGTGATGTGGAATTCTCTTCTTCTTCTGAATGGTTTCCATCTGGCTTAGTGGCCCAGTTTCTGCCAAAAATCTGCCCCAGTCGTTTCCCTACAATGAAAAAACCGACAACAATTAGGTCATACTGCATACATATTAAACAATCAAATTTAGTGATTATAATAATTGTTCACTTCTCAACACCTGGAAGCTCGACTAGCAGGGCGAAATTATTTCACCATTGACTCCCTACGCCAAAGGCAGGTGGTGCGACTAGTCAAAAATGAATTTCCCCAACAACGGAATAAGGAAGGCTCTTCTGATTTCAAGTATTTGTATACTAAACCATCCAAACTAGAATTTTCTTGATAAAAGTTTGTTTTATATCCAAAAAAGGATATTAAAATAAACGCAAGCATCGATTTTGTAGTTCAGATTGAATTTGTTGACACATGCGGGCGGGCTCTTGAAATGAATAAAGGAAAGGAAAGGATTTTAGTCCACTTCACAGAACGATCCTCTCTACTCTTTTCTTTTTCTTTTTAAAAGAATAGAAAAAAAAAAAGTATAATCGTCATCCTCTTTGATGGAATTATTTAACCTTTTCGATGAATAATGAAAATCTTCTTCTAAAGGGGACAGTTGATACGTCAAAATCTGGCTACCCTTTTCCAACTACTTTGTATTTTCTCTCCTCGTGGTAAAGGGCTCTGATCGCCAACCTAGGGTTCGCGTAGATCTCTGGTAGCTCGCAACAAACTAAGAGCGAAAAAATTTGAGACCATCAAATAAAAGTTCCACTTTAAAAATGTTACAAAACTTTCTTCTTAAGTAGGAGTGTGACTTACAAGTTTGTATCTGAAATAACACCCGACAGGACAAGTACACTTTTATTTTTAAATATATGAAAAAAATGCTTAAAAATCTGGTGGAACTTGTTCGAACAGCACACAACTTTCAAAAGCTAAAAGAAAAAGAAAGTTGTATGCTTATCACTCCAGACACCAGATTTTTTGTATCGACATATATTAAGTTTCCGGAGGTACGGTTCAGTAGAATTCAAGATGTAAAATCGGCCAAAGAGTACTAGTACTTTACAAATGCACTTTTTCAGTTTTTTCGATTATCTCAAAATTCGCTATAACGATTTTGATTAAAATTCAAAAATCAATTATTTTTTAGATGCTCTTTAAAATATATATTCTCATTTTGCCATTGAAATCTTCTCAAGCACACTTTACTCTAGCACTTCATTAAATATATGTCGACCCAAAAAATCTGGTGTGGCAAGGGCAAGCACAGAACACAACTTTCGATTACCGAAGGTAAGAAAAAGTTGTGTGCTGTGCAACCAATACACCAGATTTTTCTGACATAACGTGAAAGTATTTTTCAATAAATATTTATTAACATATATAAGTAAGAGAAATAAGAATATTGAAAGAAACACGACAATCAACCCTGGTAGGAATTGCCAATGCTGACAATTGGCCGAACCTTGGGCCAGTTGTCATTTGCCAAGCCTTGAGTAGTGACCATTGGGCCAAGCCTGGTCCGAGGCTTGGCCCAATGGTATTATATTATTAAACCGAGCCTTGGGAAGACGAATGGACCAAGCCTGGACCGAGGCTTGGCCCAATGGTATTATATTATTAAACCGAGCCTTGGGAAGTCACCAATGAACCAAGCCTGGTCCGAGGCTTGGCCCAATGGTATTACCGAGCCTTGGGTAGTGACCATTGGGCCAAGCCTGGACCGAGGCTTGGCCCAATGGTATTACCGAGCCTTGGGTAGTGCCCATTGGGCCAAGCCTCGGACCAGGCTTGGCCCAATGGTTAATTGACCCATCATATAATTAAAAAAAAAAAAAAAAATTAAATTAAATCAAGTGCTATTAATTGAAAAAACAGTAATATATATTTTAAATCTGGTGATTGTTTGATAAAGTTTATTTAGCTAAAATAAAAGGCAAATCAAATAGCTTAAAAAAGAGTCATATCAATATATCAACTGTGTACGAGAGCGTAAAGGCATTGACAAATGAAGAACAAAACCAAAAAGCTCGAGTTCAAATCTCTCGAGAAACAACTTTTTTTTCTTTGAGGCTTGGATCGACCATCCATTTTTTGTTTTCCAAGGCTTGGGCCAACCTTGGTTTTTTTGATTCTCGAGGCTTGGGCCAATCTTGGTTTTTTTGATTCCCAAGGCTGGGTACATTGTTATCATTCCAAGGCTTGAGCCAAGCCTGGCCCAATTGTTAGACAAGGCTTGCCCCAAACCTCGCCCAATGCTCGGCACGATTGGTCCAAGCCTGGTCCGAGGCTTGGCCAAGGGCGGATACAAGGGGGGGGGGGGGGGTAAAGGGGGTAATTACCCCCCCCCCGAGATTCGAAAAAATACCTTTTTTTCGTAAAAAAATTTATTTTTAATGTAAAATTTTTAAAATTAATACTTAAAAATTTGATGTGTATTTATGTTCTGGCAAACAATTACAGAATGCGCTTTTAAATTGCCGAAATTAAAAAAAAATAGTGTGCTGTGCGACGAGTCACACCAGATTACCCCCCCCCCCCCCGAGAAACACCTCTGGATCCGCCCTTGGGCTTGGCCCAATTGTCTATTCCTACTAGGGAAGTTTTTTTTTGTTTTTTTGTTTAAGGTGCGAGTCTCGGGGTGCTAATTTTGGGACTTTTCAGCGGCCACAATTTAGAAGCTATCGACCTCAATTTTTTTTTAAATTAAAGCTATTTAAAATATCTACAACTTATAGAAGCCCTTTTTTTGATTTTCGAAAAAAAAAAATTTTTTTTTAGATTAATCGCATTAAATAAAAGATATTTAAAAAAAAGGAGCTCTATAAGTTGTAGATAATTAAATTAGTAATCATTGTGTTAAAAAATAATTAATTTTTTGCCTTTAATTAATTAGCTGGAAAGTCTAGAATGAAATGCAATTTGTTCCTTGTTTTCCTATGGGGAACACTAACGCCATCTCTCGCCGCCTAGAGGAACTCGGTAGTCAAAAGCTTTCTAACGACTTTTCGAGACGCGCACCTTAAAGTCTTTTTCAGTATCTGAGGCCATTTAGACCACTATTATTTCAATGAAAGGTAGTAAGAACGTCACTATTCAAGAAAAAAAAAACGCTAGAATCTATTAAAAATTAATAAATATTCATTCATCGCTCATGTTTTAAGCGATAAAATCAAAGCACACTGACACCCGGTAAAAGAAAGTAAACAAATTTTCAAAAAACTATATCCAAAGAATAAATAAACAATTTGTGTAGAATATCTCTCTATTTACAATAGAACAGATGTATTGCACAGACAGAGCTATTGATAGATTAAATCCAAATCAAATCCTCTAATATCATCATTACAAATATCAAATAGACAAGGCCTTTTTGTTATTCAACAAATACGTATTATGAAATAGATAATAGCAAACCAATTTGATACCTTCTCTTAAATACTGTATGTACGTAATTAATATTGAGATTACAATAAAAAAAAAATTTAATATCGCCATCATTTCAACGGAAATACATGTTTTAATACCACACAAATAAAACAGAATGAGCATGACTATTAACTCGTTTTCAGCAAAGGACGGTACGACAGTAAAAAAAAATCTGGTGTGAATGGTCGCACAGCACACAACTTTCTCTTACCTTCGCTAATCGAAAGTTGTGTTCTGTGCTTGTCACATCAGATTTTTTGTGTCGACATATATTTAGTTGCCGCTGATATATTAGAATTCAAGATGTAAAATTTATAAGAATGGGAAAATATTTATATTTTGTTACCATGGCAACCATTTCTCCTATCCTTCCCTATGAAATACAAGAGTAAAGTGTGCTTCAGAAGATTTCAATGGCAAAATGAGATTATACATTTAAAAGAGAATCTAAAAAATAATTCATTTTTGAATTAAAAAAAAATCGTTGGAGCGAATTTTAAGAAAATCAAAAAAAACTAAAAAAATAAATCAGTAAAGTACTAGTACTCTTTGGCGGATTTTGTTCAAAAGCTTCCTGTCACGTGCGAGGGAGGTGCCTAACTTAAATATAAAATTTCAACCTCTTAGCTCTTTTCGTTCTTGAGATATTTTGTTCACAGACACACACACAGACCACTTTTTCGGACTCTGTTCACTGTGCAAATTTTTTTTTTTTTTTTTTAATTTAATACGGCCCACTGGGTCATAGCACAGTGGTAGAGTTCGTGCCTCGTGTGCTCGGGTCAAAGGTTCGCAACTCACAATTTATTTCAATTGATGAGGTCTAAAAGGCCTCCGATGCCAAAAAAGACATTAAATTTCCTACCCTAAAAGGAGACTTGAGCAATGTTGAATTATTCGCAGCACCTGAGTGGTGACTGCAGCTTATCCGGCTTAGCCATTTGGTTATAGAGTTATTGATTTGTTATTATTTGTTTTAACCACCCTATATGTATTTTATTTTAGAGTTAGACAGATGACAGCTTTCTTTCGTTATTATATATATTTTTTTTTTGTGCCTGTATTTGACAGCTGATTGAAGATCAAGTATTGTCTCTCTCTCACTCACTCTTGTTTACTTTTCAGTTTTCTGTCAATTTCAAGAGTTCTTCCTTCTTAGACGAATATATTTTATAAAAAAAAAAGGGATAAACAAAATGGATGTTTTAAGGAGTTAAGTCAACTTATAAAAAAAAAATGATAATTTACATTCTATTTCAAGTAACTACAGTAACTATGAGGTAGTGAGAAGACATTCTTGGACCTAGGGTCCCGGGTTCGCTTCCCGTCCCAAGGGAGAAAAATTTAGTTCATTTGAATCATTGTAATAAATAGGGATGGAGTCTAAATGGCCTTTGATGCCGAAAAAAACCTTAAAAAAATTATAAGGCAAGAACTCTGTTAACTACGGCCCAGGGATTGATTCTTGTTACATTCCTATAACCATAGGCGTAGCCACGGGGGGGGGGGTTTGGGGGTTCAAACCCCCCCCCCCCCCATTGGACCCAAGCCATGACTAGATATTTAAGCTCTATAATACAAAATACTTTTTTTCTCTATATATTTCATATAAAGGGTAAGAGAAAGTAAAATATAATAATTTTCTCTAGCTTAAAAAAAAAATCTGGTGTGACTGGCGCACAGCACACAACTTTCTCTTACCTTCGGTAATCGAAAGTTATGTTCTGTGCTTGTCACACCAGATTTTTCGTGTCGACATATATTTAGTTTCCGCCAATATATTAGAATTTAAGATGTCAAATTTTTATAAACATGGGAAAATATTTATATTTTGTTGCCATGGCAACCATTTCTCCTATCTTTCCTATGAAGCACAAGAGTAAAGTGTGCTTCAAACAATTTTGAGGGCAAAACGAGAATATACATTTGAAAAGGCATCTAAAAAATAATTGATTTTTGAATTTTAATCAAAATCGTTAGAGCGAATTTTGAGAAAATCGAAAAAAACTGAAAAAGTACATCAGTAAAGTACTAGTACTCTTTGGCCGATTTTGATTAAAACCCAGCTAGCAGAACCTCGTCAAAATGACGTCCGAAATTGGTCATAACTGGTCAAAAGACGTCAAATGACTAATTAAAACCTAAAATAAAACGTCTTTTTTGTAACGTCTTTAAAACGTGCAAAATATCACATTATAAAGACGTACCGATCAGGTACCGATCACGACACTTATTATTACTTTCTCTTACCTCCATATTTTTATTTTAATACGCATGCGCACACATTTCGCGCATGCACATGCATTTCGCGCATGCGCAACTGTTAGCACACACAAAGGATCGTACCGGTTCAGTTAGTGACAGTCTATTTTCTATGGTGGCAGTTAATGAAGTCATGTCTTTTATTGCTGTTGAATTTATAAATAATGATGATCCTGTAATGGCTATAGTCTGTAACATTGTCTTTTATATAATAGTGTATAGA
>JAKCPI010009830.1:0-10160 GCA_023213315.1 Euborellia annulipes
ATTGTTCCACCATGGCACAGGTGGTAAGTACACTCTGTTTCCCGATTTCTTAAAAGTTTTGTGAGCAGCTTCTAATAAAGAGTTTTGAAATTGTCAACTAATTCATTAACATTACTAGGGGGGATTACTATCAGTTTTTGGGGCACTATTGAAGGATGCCAATTTTGAATTCTTAATGATAAATTTTTGATTTGGATTACACTCCCTTTTTGGGTTTATTTCAGAGGAGGAGACAATTATAGGATAATGATCCTGAGGAACAAATATCATCATGTACAAACCATTTGTACCTCCTGCCTAAGGTCGGGCTTGCCAAAGTTAGATCTATGGATGTAAATGTGCCAGGACCAGAAGCAAAGTGTGTAGCAGCTCCATTATTTAACAATATTAAGTTATTTGACGTCAAGATGTTCTCCATAACTTTTCCCCTATGATTACTATTCCTTGAGCCCCATAATAGGTTGTGTGAATTAAAGTCACCAAGCAGGAAATATGGTTTATTAAACGAATTAACTACTTACCGTCCAGTTCTACTTTATTAATTCCTCATTAGGTGGGATATAGAAATTACTTATAATAAAAGGGCTGTGACACGGGAGAACAACTTCAATACAAACTACCTGAATATTATTATTACTATTTAATAGATGCTCCGAAGAGTACACCTTTTCTTTAATAAATATTGCTACACCACCCTTCTTCCTATTCCCTGAATTATTATCTTTTCTGAAAGATCTATACCCTTTTAAATTATAATCCTGATCTGAAGTTAAATAGGTCTCCTGTAAACAAATACAGAGGGGATTAAAATACTGAATTAAATTCTTTAACTCAGCTAGATGTGAAAAGAATCCATGGCAATTCCACTGTAATATTAATGCCATTAGTTGTCAATGAAAGATTTATGTGATTAAGCTTTTTTTTTTTTTTTTTTAAAGTTTCCTAGCTGCTTTAACTTTATTCTCGTAAGTTCTAGCATTGTTTTTTCTAGTTATTTTTTGGGAGCAGGTCTGTCATCCTTAAGGCCTGTAGGTACCTCGACTAGTCTATTTTCTAGAGCTACCCTATCTCCTTTAGTATAGTTGGGGTCACAATTCATAACATTTTCATTCATATCATTTTCACAGATTTCATTATTTAAAGGGGAAACATTACTAAGAGAGTTTGATTTATAAGAATTTTTAGAAAAATCACCTAAGTTCGTGTCAAAAAATTCATCACTTCCATCCAAATAACTATCCAGAGCTGTAGTTTTCCTCCCCTCAAAGTGTCTGCTTGTATTTCTAACAAACTTTTAACTTGATTAGTAAGAATTTCAATTTGTTTATTCAAACTATTAATAACCTCTTTTAATTCTACACAAGATGTACACTCCTTACCCGGGCCTTTTGTTATGTTAGCAAAAGATCGGGGAGAATTTTCCCTTTCCTTTATTTTAATCCTTCTAGCGGTAAATATAGATACTTTTTCTTTAACCGAATATTCCATAATTTTCTTTCTCTAATATAAAAAGCAGGACACTTTCTTGACCAAGCTGGATGCAATTCACCACAATTCCTACACTTAGGATCCCTCTGGCAGATTTCATTTTGTGCACAATGATTAATTAAGCCACAATTCCCACAAAAGGTATCATCACTTTTACAAAATTTGGAAAAATGACCCAGCAATTGACATTTAAAACAACAGCTGGGATTAGGAATGTATTCTTTTACTTGCAACGAATAAAAACCAGCCTAATATTCTTAGGAGGATCGGGACTGTCAAAGGTGCGTATTAAAATTGGTGTATTTTTAATTTCGCCCTCCACTTTGCGGGTAATACGGTGAACCCCTGAAATATTTTGTGATTTTAATTCTTTCAAAAGATCCTCAGTACTAATGTCAATGAGACCCATACAATACACAACTCCTTTGCTTGTATTAAATTTAGGGTGAGGTTTTACTATAATTGGAATGTCCTGGGCAAAATTAGTTAACTTTAGAATTGATTCAGCTTGGCTCTCATTAGATACCTCCACCAGCAAGTTACCTGTTTTTAATTTTTTGATATTCTTTACATTACCAATATTATACGTAATACATTTCTGTATCAAAAAGGGAGAGACTCTGGACAGGTCTTTGTCTTCTAAAGCATGAGATATTAAAAAGAATTTAGGAAAACCTTTAATTCCCAAGTTGTCCTCTATATCATTATTCCAATAATATAGTGGAGGGAAATCAGAAGAACTAAAGTCAACACTCTTAAATTTTTTATTTCTATTTCCCTCAGAATGGGGAGAGAGATTTGCCTCTCTCAGAGACATAATAGAAGCAAGAGACTGCAATTGCAATAAGAAAAAAAAAAAGAAAGTTAGTAAACAAACGGATGATCAACTTATCTCAAACTGGAGGAACAGAAAGAAAATATCTGCCAAATGTATTCACGACACGTCAAATACTGCTTCAAAGAACAGGCCAACACACAATTAAACAATTGCAAATCCAAAATTAATAAGTAATCTTGCAAAATCCGGGAGCGAGAAAAATTTTCTTTGTTTACAAGCTGGTTGCTATCCCTCGGATAAGCTAGTTGACTTTTACATCTAGCCATGGGTAAAGTGAAAAAGCCTGCCTGACAAGTGGGTATGGAAATCACTTTTCCCGATACAATAACGATTTTTTTGACATTTTAATCTAAGTTCCTATTTATTACAATTGATTCATTTGAAATAAATTTGTCGTCTGCAACGGGATTCGAACCCTTGACCTTTGGCAGCAGAAACTAATGCTCTACCTCTGAGCCATAGTACAAGGGATAATTAAGTGAATTAAAAAATATATTTTTAAATCTCACAATTATTATTCAATTATTAATATTATAAATATTATGAAAAAAATTTAAAAAATAATTTAATATTTTTTAATAATTTAATTTTTTTGTATTTCTGAAATTTATAGATATGGTAAATTTGATAAATTACAATATTTTAAAGACAAAATAAATTGAAATTTGTCCTGAGTTCTTTTCTTTTTTCATCTTTAGCCGTAATTTGTCCTAAGTCTTGTTAAAGGGAAGTGCCTTAAAAGAATAAATAGGTAGTCTAAAAGGGCAGGCGCCCTTTTAAAGAGAAAATATGATCGTGTTTTTATAAGATAAAAAAAAAGAAAAAGGAATAAATAAATAAACCAATAACAACAGGATGTGTAAAAAAAAGAGTGTGATATCAAATCGTAAACAAAAATTTGTTTTTGTTGTTTCCGTTTTGTTGATTAGACAAATTAAAATATTATTTTCTATTTCTTTCGGATTCTTTAGAGAAATTTTTTTTTTGCTCATATCTCTGGAACTATTCATCGGATTAGGATGAAATTTGTGGGCCTAAGGGAGCTGCAATAAGCGATAAGAGTATAGCAAAGAAAATAGAAACATGTTGCGCTGAGAATCGTTCTTTGATCCCGATTCATTTTCTTTGCCCAGTATTTCTAGGCCCTCATTGGGGAATAAAAAAAAGAGAAAAATGTTCATAATATATTTTTCTAGACAAACTATTGAATGAAGTGGCACAAAAAACACAAACAAATTGTAAGTTAATCTACAGTATTTTTTTTTTTTTTTACATTTAAAATAAACAAATTTACATACTATTTGTTTGACGTTTTTTCTGCCAATTCAATTCAATCAACTTTTAAATCTATTTATATTTAAAATATTTAATATCTTAATAATAATAATCTTAATAATGGGTTTATTTAATTAATAAACAAATTTATTAATAATTTAATTTAGGCTAATATTATAATTTAATTTAATATAATAATAAATTTAACAGTTAAAATATATTTAATATATTTATTTAAAATCAGAGTGAATTTTGACAGATATATTTTGAAAATACGAGGTTATGTTCAAAACCTTATTCTGTCAGTGATGACTAGGGCTCGGATTTCGCCCTATTTGCCTTTTTTTTAATTTATGTCTTAAAATTTAGGCCAATATGATATGGATACTTTTCATGAAATTCTGAATAAAATAAGAGGCATTTGTTAGTGCCTATAATGCCTATTTTGGCCGATTCTGGGTTTTAGTGCCTATTTCATCTATAAATGCCTTTTTTAGTGCATATTTTAAGTTCAAATAGCCAATTTCAATTTTTTACGAGCTATACATAGCCTAAATTTAAAATTTTTTTGAATTATCAAGAAAATATTTCAAGGAGGGGGGGATAAAGGGGTAATTACTCCCTCCCCCCTCCCGAGATTTGAAAAAAAATACTTTTTTTCAAAAAAATTTATTTTTAATGTAAAATTTTAAAAATTAGTATTTAAAAATTTGATTTGTATTTATATTCTGGCAAACAAGTACAGAAATACCGAAATTAAGAAAAAAATTGTGTGCTGTGCGACTAGTCACACTAAATTACCAAAAATAAGACATCAATTTTTTTAAATTTTTTTTATATTATTTCTTAAATAATACCTTTTAAGTGCCTTTTTAAATCCCTATTTTTACAATAAGTGCCTTTTTAAATCCCTATTTTTACAATAAGTGCCTTTTTAAGTGCCTATTTTAATAATTTTTAGTGCCTATAAATCCGAGCCCTAGTGATAACATTATGCAGACATCAAAATCTTCACCTCCGATCAGCTCCATCCACACCAATATTCACGTTTTCTATTAATATCTTGAAGCAAATACCAATTTATAGCGATTAAAAACAGTTTAAACTTTTACACACCTGCTTTGTGTTTGCTATTATCGCAGCTCCAACGTAATCGCACCCTAAGAATGCTTTAAATCGGCCCTCAGGGAGCGGTAAATTGTAATCACAAAACACGGTTTTCTCAGCCCCCATATTGTCTCAATTTTTCTGAGGGACCCTAGTTACGCCCTAATTGATTTATTGCTTTGATTTTGTGGGTTGATTTCTATTTAAAAATTAAAGAATCATCCATATTTTATTAATCGAAGAATCGATTTTGTTAACGCTGATGGTGTAAAAAGATAAATTTTAACGTCTAGCCTCAAAAAACAAAAAATAATAATAATAATTACCCGATTTATCCACATAATTTCCATTTTATTATTAATAATAATAATAATTCTATATAACTAGGAAGACGACATCTCACTCTTCAAAGAGACAGCCCTAAAAAGATTATTTGAATTTAAAATTTTATTTTTCTCCAAGCCACGATCTTTTCTCAAAGATTACCTTTAATTTTATTTTTTTTAAATAATTTAATCTTCGAAAAAAATCATTTTAAAATTTGTTTATATACAAAGGTTATTTTTATAGACACCTGTTTGTTATCTTGAATGCACAGCCATTTAGAAAGCAAGGAATGCTTGGCAACAGCAGGGGGAAACCTCGGAGGAATAGTCAGCCCCCCCCCCCCCCCCCCCCGAGTGCCAGTCATATAAGCAAATAAAACAAAAAATATGAATGCCCAAAGAAACTAAAATTATCTTTTTTTATTTAGGGTTGGGATTTTCAGTCATACTCGATATGCAATTATTATACAACTAGACGCGTCGCCCGCCTTCGCCCCCCCCCCCCCCTGGACCCTCCCTAAGAAATTATGTACAAAAACGTCACCAAAGAAAAAAAACACAAGTACACTCACTGGTCGAAAAAAATGAACTTTGTTCATAATTTCCTTAATAATTAACAGATTTTTGCGAATGAATAATTTTTAGAAAGACAAAGATCTCGTAAATATATGTTTTTTGCATTCAGGGATACCCAAAATTGTATTAGGGGTGACCAAAGCAAAAAAAAATTCGATTTTTCAAAAATTTAAACAGTTTGCGGCACGTCTAAATGAATCGTTTATTTCAGAAAGCACCTAAGGGACAAAATTTCAAAAAATGTGTTTTTTGGTGCTAATGTACAATTTAAAGGTAAATACATCTTTTAGTGCCGAAATAACCAATGTTCCTCATCAGCAATGCTATTTGGCAGCCTTGAAAATAATCCGTTTATTTCAGAAAGAACCCAAGTGCCGTCGCTTAGGTTCTTTCTGCGGTAAATTTCACTCGTGCCCTGTAGACATCACGTGTTTTGTGACTCGCTGGTTTGATTCAAAGGTTACCTGACACTGAGTACTTAGTTTTCGTTAGTTTTCGGTGAAAATTAGGTGTTATTTTGTTGTTTATTATTACATTATATAGTTCTTAAGCCATGTCGGATAGTTAAGATGATGAACCTAATCCCAGACGTAGGCGTGGTGCAAGGGCGGATACAAGGGGGGGGGGGGGTTAAGGGGGTAATTCCACCCCCCCCCGGGATTCGAAAAAAATACCTTTTTTTCGCAAAAAAATTTATTTTTAATGTAAAATTTTTAAAATTAATACTTAAAAATTTTATGTGTATTTATATTCTGGCAAACAAGTACAGAATGCGCTTTTAAATTACCGAAATTAAAAAAAAAAAAAATCTGGTGTGACTGGCGCACAGCACACAACTTTCTCTTACCTTCGGTAATCGAAAGTTGTGTACTGTGCTTGTCACACCAGATTTTTTGTGTCGACATAGATTTAGTTCCCGGCAGTAAGGAATATTTGAATTCAGATGTAAAATTTATAAGTATGGGAAAATATTTATATTTTGTTACCATGGCAACCATTTCTCCTATCTTTCCTATGAAGCACAAGAGTAAAGTGTGCTTCAAACAATTTTGAGGGCAAAACGAGAATATACATTTGAAAGAGCATCTAAAAAATAATTGATTTTTGAATTTTAATCAAAATCGTTAGAGCGAATTTTGAGAAAATCGAAAAAAGAAACTGAAAAAGTACATCAGTAAAGTACTAGTACTCTTTGTGCCGATTTTGATTAAAAGCTTATTTTTCCGGTCCCGGGGGGTGTTTAACTTAAATATAAAATTTCAACCTCCTAGCTCAATTCCTTCATGCTTAAAATTGAACACACACACACCCACACACACACACACCCACCCACACACAGACAGACCATGTCGCGAAAACCACTTTTTTGGATTCAGGGGACCTCAAAACGTGAAGATCCATCAAAATCTCGACATCGAATTTTTGACATGAATCCAATACTTTCTCTCTATATATATATTACATATATACATAGGTAAGAGAAAGTAATAGTGTGCTGTGCGACGAGTCACACCCAGATTACCCCCCCCCCCCCCGAGAAACACCTCTGGATCCGCCCTTGTACCAAAACAGGTAAAAATTAATGGTTTGACTTAATTTCAATAATAATTTTTAAAAAATCACTCGTTTATTTCAGAAACCACCTAAGTGCAATTTTTTCAAAAATTAATTACTCAAAAACTTAAAGGAAAAAAAATAATTTTTAAATAGATTATCCCAATAGCATGTTTTTGATTTGGTAAAAAAATATTTGAAGAAGACTAGACCTATACTTAAGCTGCAAAACAGTTTTTTTTAGCTTTCCGAAAGTTGAAAAAAGCGCACTTAGGTGCTTTCTGAAATAAACGATTCAAATGACCTCCGATTGGGCTGAAACTTAAAATTTATATGTATTATAACTACCTGCATATTACTTTCTCTTACCTATGTATATATGTAATATATATATAGAGAGAAAGTATTGGATTCATGTCAAAAATTCGATGTCGAGATTTTGATGGATCTTCACGTTTTGAGGTCCCCTGAATCCAAAAAAGTGGTTTTCGCGACATGGTCTGTCTGTCTCTGTCTGTCTGTGTGTGTGTGTGTTCAATTTTAAGCATGAAGGAATTGAGCTACGAGGTTGAAATTTTATATTTAAGTTAAACACCCCCCGGGACCGGAAAAATAAGCTTTTAATCAAAATCGGCCAAAGAGTACTAGTACTTTACTGATGTACTTTTTCAGTTTTTTTCGATTTTCTCAAAAATTCGCTCTAACGATTTTGATTAAAATTCAAAAATCAATTATTTTTTAGATGCTCTTTCAAATGTATATTCTCATTTTGCCCTCAAAATTGTTTGAAGCACACTTTACTCTTGTGCTTCATAGAGAAGATAGGAGAAATGGTTGCCATGGTAACAAAATATAAATATTTTCCCATACTTATAAATTTTACATCTGAATTCAAATATTCCCTACTGCCGGGAACTAAATACATGTCGACACAAAAAATCTGGTGTGATAAGCACAGTACACAACTTTCGATTACCGAAGGTAAGAGAAAGTTGTGTGCTGTGCGCCAGTCACACCAGATTTTTGCAATACATATGAATTTTTATCTCCTAATCCCAATTTCGTCCCAAAATGAAATTTTAATGTTGTTTATTGTAACATGAAGAAGCAAATATATTTTTTTAATCAATTTTGACGGTGGGGTGTTTCGAGAGATTCAAGGTTAAATGTTAAAGTCAATGACCTTAATTATTTCCATTGTTGGAATGTGATCATGTTGTACATCATTTTAAAGCTTGTTTCAAGACTTTTCCAAATATACTTGTTTCACAGTTCTATCTTTATTAGAACAGAAGTTACAGGCGTTTTTGTCTGCAAGGTTTATGAAATTTCCCGTACTTCGGGCAGCTATTACTCTTGTTGTATTTGTGCTACAATTCTATAATTTGGCATTTTTCATTCTCTCATCATGTGCAATGAACACACAAAAATTTTATTAAAATCGGAGATGGTCGGGTTGAAAATTGCACTTTACTCTGTTGATTTCTATACATTTCCGAAATCGTAACTGTAAACGTAATTGATAACTCAAAAAGTTATAGTAATTTCTCCAAAAAAGTCCTTTATAGGACTGCAAAATTTCATTTCAAAATTCCCAACGGAAAGTTGGTCACACAGATTATAGACTTTTAGAAGGAAGAAACAAAGAAAAGCGTATTAATAATAACATTGCTTGTACAGTCGACGCCACAAGTGCCTTTCTTTAAGTAATTTGAGCTACTGAGATCATTTTTGATTTTATCAATTTATTAAAATGGATACAGGAGAATTAGCACGAATTTAAATAAAAAATTTTTTAACGTTTCCGGAGGATGTTCGTGATTAGCGACCGAAACGACAATAATTAATTATGAATCGTTGATAAAATTGCTTCTAAACGTGTAGATATATTAATAATAATATAAATAAACTCACAAAAAACCACGAAACAGAGCGATGATGAAATTCTCTTACCTGAAACAAAACAGAAAAATTGAAAAATTATTTATATGAATATTTCAAAATATAATAATAGAAAATATGGTGTGACTATTCGTACAGCACACAACTTGTTCTATGCTTTTTTTTTTAACACTCACACTTTTTTCCCATTCACACACACATACACACAGTCCTTTCGGCAGCTCAGGCCATTTAAGACTTTTTACGGTAACCTTTATTTGTAAATATATTCTATTGGGGGTCCAGGCATTCTTATTTAAGCCATTTGGTATCATAAAGGGCTTAAATAAAATCATCAGACTGCCTGGGGGTCCAACCCGTAGCCCTTGGTATATTAAGGCAGGAACGCTATTAACTACACCAAGCCCATGGGCTTGTTCTATGTTTGTCACAACAGATTTTTCTAACTTAATTAGTTTCCGATATATTAGAATTCAAGATGATAAGTGTGGGAAAATATTTATATTCTGTTACCATGGCTTCATTACATACAAGAGTAAAGTGTGCTTCAAAAGATCTGAAGAGCAAAATGAGAATATACATTTGAAAGAGCATCTCAAAAATAATTGATTTATAAATTTTAATCAAATTCGTTGGAGCGAATTTTGAAAAATCGAAAAAAAAAATTTTAAAAAAAGTGCATCAGTAAAGTACTAGTACTCTTTGGTCGATTTTGATTAAAAGCTTCGTGTCACGTCCCAGGGGGTGCCTAACTTAAATATAAAATTTCAACCTCCTAGCTCTTTTCGTTCTTTAGATATTGACAGCAGAACTCAGTGGGGCTGTAAACGTGTATTTCCATCAAATGATCGTCATGAATGCAATACTTTCTTTTCTATATATTAATAAAAGAAAAAAATAGAAGAGAGAAGAGGTGACGTGGGGAGTCACCCGGGTCAGTCACTCAGAGCTGTTTAACGAATTCAATATTGGAGAGAAGGCTCGAAAGCAAACTGGTTCCGAGCCTGGGAATCAAATGCCTGCCAACTAACTAACCAGAGGGGGGAATCGAACCAAAGGCTGCGTTTGCTTTTTACAGTTATGACGTCATTTTT
>JAKCPI010009831.1:0-16756 GCA_023213315.1 Euborellia annulipes
ACAGTATAGCCTATCACACCTTTACCCTTCAGTGCAATAAATTTGCTCGTTTTTGTTTGTTGTCCAACAAGTAAGCGTCAAAATATTCACCTACCAGCCATCCAGAAAATATATTTTACATCTTCATTAGTGAGTTGGTTATTTGGGTTGCCTATCTCTCAGTGAGTAAACAGCTAATTCATACAATAATTTGATATAACTATTTTCGGTGACATTGAAATGCTAAATCCTAAATTTTTTAAAACAATGAATGAAGACAGCAGAATATAAGTATATTAAGTTATTATTATTCAAACTCTCTCCATCTTACTTTACGATTACTCTTTTTTTTTTTCAAATTTATATTTATTTTTTACTCAATTTTACTTGGAATTTGAACAATATTATACGCACGTAAATTTTAATTCTTGCTCTAATTAATTTTCAAAGGTAAAATAACACATGAATGCATCTTCATAAAGCAAGTAGATAGATAATAAAATTCTAGTTATCGTTCTAATTATATTGAATCATCAACTCTAGTTATATTTAAGTATTTATTTTTTTTTCTTTCTTTCTTCATTCTTTTTTTGAAAGATTAAAAAATGATTATGACAAACTTCTACAATAGATAATAAGTTATCGCTTAAAATTATAAACACAGCTTAAAATTTTTTTACTTGTTTGTCAAGGTTGAAAATATTGATAGTTTTCCTATCCAAAACTATTATTTAATAATTGAATATATATCGCCCTCTGAGAACTAAAGTGTCACAACTCAAAACAGCGTATCCTCGGGTGGGTAACCCCAAGGAATCAGCGTGTTGAGTGTCCTCAAGTAGCCATCGATATATATCAATTAAATATATATTGTATTTGTATAGCCTTAAATGGCCTCAGCACTCTACAATACAAAAAAAAAAAAGTTTTGAAATTTTTTTTTTTAAACACTCACCTTTTTTCTCGTTCATACTCGCACTCACCCAAATATTCACACAGTCTTTTCGGCAACTCAGACCATATAAGACTTTGGACGATAACCGTTATTTGAATATATAAGTATTTGGGGTCTAGGCATTCTTATTTAAGCCATTTGGTATCCAAATGAATTAAATAAAATCATGGAACTGCCTAGGATCCTAACCCGTGACCCTTGGTATACAAGACCAGCACGCTAACCCCCTACACCAAGCTCGAGGACTTGAAAATTTTAATCATCAAGGAAGTAGCAATTTTGCCAATCGACCAGAAGGTGATTTAATATTATATTAACAATAATGGAAAAAATTATTATAACCCATTTTCATAATAAAAGCCAGATTCTTTTGAACTTATAATTAGTGACCTCCAAGAAAAAGGTCGCCAGTAGTCAAGGATAAGACTAATTTAATCCTGATAATTTTCAAGGAGGATGCCTTGATTTTATATAAAAAATTATTTACCTTTACCATGTGATTTTGATATTATAATTCAATTCTATCTAGGAAATCAGTTAATGAGAATCTTTTTTTCCGCTAAATCCCTTTTATTTATTTATATAGTTTTGTTCAATTGATGGTTGATTGGATTTAATCTAAAGTTCTTTTGTGCTTTTGACAGGCTCATCGAAGCCGATGCCAAATCGCTAAATTCGCTGTCGGGGAACAGCGGACATAGTCGCAAAAGTTCGGATACCTCACAGATCTCTCTCACTTCAGGTAAGCCCCTTTCACCTGGAAATGAGCTTAAATGAATACCATTAGAATATTTTAAACCCGCATCATTTAAACCTTTTCATACTCGTTATTTTCTCTCTCTCGTTTAAGCTACCTTATCAGTTCCAAACATTAATAGCATTATTGTTATCTTATATTCTTATATGACTCATTGATAATATGAGTTAACTACGCAATCTAAGTAAACTAAAATTACATACAAAAAAAAAAAAATAGATCTAGGTATAATTATTTCAACAATAATTCTAGGAATTGGAAACATTTCGAAAGTAAAAGTAGATTAAATTTCTAAAAGAAAAATTTTAAATTTTACAGTATTTTTTTGCAAGGTTAGTAGAAAGACAAGGTTGTCTCATACGGAGTGGAAAATGGTGGGGGTTTTGGCAGATGACGTCACTCGAGTCCAAGATTCCCTAGTGACAAACGTTCTGAGTGCATATAGCTATTTGATATTTTGTTCTTAACATTACACGTGCTTTAATAAATCGATTTGGACATTGTTTTATCATTTTTGCTTATATTGGAGGTAATTAATTGAATGTTAAATCAAATAGTTAAAAAATATATATTTCATTCTAATCATAACCTTTTTCAAAATATTCGATTTAGGCTGTTTTTTCATCTTTTTCAATCAACTTTTCATTTGTGTGTTTGTGGCGCTTTCTTTACATGGATTCAAGGTAATTAATGAAATACTAAATCAATTATTTAAAATATATATTTGATTCTAATCATTCTTTTAGATGCCTGGAACAATTTGCTCAGTTGCAATTTGTAAAAATTCTTTTTATAAACAAAAGGAAGGAGAAGAAAAATTATTGTTTTTTTCATTTCCAAAAGATGATAACCTACGAAAAGAATGGATTAGAAGAAGTTATCGAAAAGATTGTGTAAATCCAAAAACGGGAGGAATTTGCAACGTGCAAAATCTGATTTTCAAGAAGACATGCGAGCGGAAAATTATGGATTTACCTCCCAAAATTCAATTAAAGCCAACAGGTAGGTAAAAAATACTCTATATATATACAAGGCTTTTTTCACTATAGGCTATACCCATGTACACTGAGATTCTAATTTTACTTTTTATTTTAGTAATATCTTATTTATTATTAATATATCAATTTTTTCAGCTGTTCCATCGTTATTTTTAAAACCCAGTGATGTTCCAACTCCTGAAGAATCAGCTCGATTGGCCCGAGATAAAAGAAAGGAAGAAAAAGGAATATTGGAAGATTTAATGAAGAAGGTTTCTGAAACTTCAAGTCTACAAACAAATATTTCACAGACAGAAAAAGATGAAGAAGATAAAATAGATGAAGAAAAAAAAATATAACAAAGGCAGTTTAAAAAAAGAAAAAAAACATAGTAAATAAAATAACTAAATATGTATTTAAAAAATGCCCAGAAATTCCTATAACTTTAGAAAAATCATTCGTTAAATTAAGAGTTTTACTTAGAATAAAATTTTTTAATACTCAAAGAGTAGTTACTAATAGAATTTCTTTAATGAAAAGAAAACTTTCTGACGAAGGAAGAAAAAATCTTAAAAAAAGAAAGAAAACTATTTCATAAGAAATAAATATTAATAGAATAATAGACAGGAACAAGACAGGCGTTTCGGTTTTAATTAAATAAAGCCATCATCAGTTCTCAAGAGATTATTGGCTCAAGGTTGGGATGCAGAGAGTGTTGTTTTATATAAACATATACAATATTATATAAAAATATAACATTTGCACAGACAATAATCTCTTGAGAACTGATGATGGCTTTATTTAATTAAAACCGAAACGCCTTCTGGATTGACAGGATTTTTATTCGATAGGGGCTGTCCTGTTGGGCTGACATTCTCTTTTCCTGTCTATTATTCTATTAATATTTATTTCTTATGAAATAGTTTTGGTAAGGAGGTCATACCATCCTTTCAAGGTTTTTGGCCAGGTTTTCCTTAACAACTTAAGGCGAATGTTGGGATGGCTAATGCGACGTTTACTATACATTTCTATTTTTTTTCCCTTTTGATTTGTTTTGTTATATTTGTTATTATATTTAAATTTGTATTGTGTTTGTTGGACCTAGCCACCGGGGACTGGTGCCTCTAAGCGGGTCGTAATAAATTTATTTATTTTATTTAAAATATGTTCCATTTTTATTTTTTTGAAATATTATTTAATGTTTTTTTTCAGTACTAGAGAAAATAATAATTTTTTTTTTAAATATATTAATTAAATACGGTAATAGAAAGTAAAACAAAAATGAAGACAATTCGGAAAAAAATACTTTCTACTTATATAATATTGTTATATAGGTAAGAGAAACTAAAAGGAAAAATTAAATATTTCAATTTAAAATTTATATTCAACTATCAAAAATGATGAAAGAAAATTAAAATGAACAACTTTTAAATATAAATCGTAAAAAGTCAGAGAGAGATAAATACTATATATTAAATAAGAATTCAAATTTGGGCTTCTTGATGACGATTTCCCGCCTTCGCTCTGATTGGCCGAGCCGTATGAGACAACCTTGTCATCTATTAGCCTTGATTTTTTTGAGTATGTTTAGTTGTTGGAGGACCACTCGTCAAAAGTATATAATATTGAATATTAATATCTAATTAAAATGATTAGAAAATTATTTAAATTTGAAAATTTTAAAGCCCAGCTTCGAATTGTTCAGGCAACTGGTTTTTCCGGGCCCAGAAATTAGAATTTGACAATTTGATGAAAACAAATACTTATTATGGAAACTATTATCAAACGAATAAAATAAAATATTTAAATTAAGTGGCAAGCATTTAATTTAAATAAATATAAACGATAACGATTATCATTAAAGCAAATTATATATTTTAGCATATATGAATGAATATAGGTTATGGTGTCCGCCATTCTATTGTAGTAGCCTATAACTAAAAATTATATTTTGGTAGCTTGGATGTATTTAAATATTTTTTCTTGTCTTTTTTTCTATTAACAGATCTATCATTTCTTATTTTGTTTGCTTTCAATAATTCTTATTTTATTGTCTTCGATTCTCCCATTTTCTTATTTTTTGTCATGCCCCGCAGGTGGTGAATCAATGTTTTCTAATGAATTGAAAAAAAAAAATTGATTTGCCGATTTTTTTTTCAAACATTGATAAATTTTACTCATTTGATAACTATCTGATAATTAGCGAAATATTGGCAAATCAATTGAAATCTATTTAGATTACGATCATATTTTGGCAAATACGATATTGATTATAGCTATCTAACAATTAATTATTCATTCTACAATTTATTAAAAGATTTAAATAAATAAATGTATCAATATTGTTAAGCTTAATAATTTATTTCCATTTTTTTTTTTTTTTAGTTTCTCTTACCTCTATATATGTTAATATATATAGAGAGAGAAAGTATTGGATTCATGTTAAAAATTCGATGTCGAGATTTTGACGGATATACACCCTGAATCCAAAAAAAGTGGTTTTCGTGACATGGCCTGTCTGTGAACAAAATATCTCAAGTACGAAAAGAGCTAGGAAGTTGAAATTTTATAATTAAGTTAGGCACCCCCTGGGACCTGACACGAAGCTTTTGAACAAAATCGACCAAAAAGTATTAGTACTTTACTGATGTATTTTTCCAGTTTTTTCGATTTTCTCAAAATTGGCTCCAACGATTTTGATTAAAATTCAAAAATCAATAATTTTTTAGATACTCTTTAAAATGTATATTCTCATTTTGTCATTGAAATCTTCTGAAGACTACTTTACTCTTGTATTCCATAGAAAAGATAGGAGAAATGGTTGCCATGGTAACAAAATATAAACATTTTCCCATGTTTATAAATTGTATATCTTGAATTCTAATATATCTGCGGAAACTAAATATCGACACAAAAAATCTGGTGTGAAAAGCACAGAACGCAACTTTCGATTACAGAAGTTAAGAGAAAGTTGTGTGCTATGTAACCAGTCACACCAGATTTTTTTACTTTCTCTTACCCTATATTTATTTATTATTAGATAATATAGGCTATTCGTAAATTATTTTAATATTATTTTACTGCTTTGAGTTTAATAGTTGTTTGTTTGCTCCTTAGGGTATTTGTTCAGCTACCCTAGGGCTCAGAACAACACTATTTATTCATTAAATTAGTTTGAGAACAATGAATTTCATTTTGCCTTGAAAAAATTAATTCCCCTGAGATCCTTGCATAGGCGCCGGAACTGGGGGGGGGGCAAGGGTACCTTCCCCCCTTGCATCCTATAGAAGGGGGCAGAGGGGGGCAATATGTCTTCTTTAATTTCATTTATTTTTAAAAATGATACTTTATAGTAGATTTGTTTTTGTTTTGTACTATTTGAACCTATTAAATTATTTTACTTTCTCTTACCCTATATTTAATTTTCTAAAAAAAAAAAATCCTCCCCCCCCTCTGATTCAAATTCGTTCCGGCGCCCCTGGATCCTTGACCTGTGGCTCAGGGGTCAAACATTAGCTACTGGTGCTAGAAGTCGAGGTCCTTTGCCTTGGATATTGGTGTTCAAAATATGCTTAGTTTACGAAATAAAGGTAGCTATATATACGTTTATATATAAATTAAGAAGCACAGGAGTAAAAAAGAATTTGCCCCCCCCCCTTTCCCCCAAGCAAAAAGTGATATGAGGTCCATGGTATTAGTATGTCAAACTGATTGGGAGAAAGAAGCACAAGCCGTGGGAGCGATTTGTACCGCAGTCTGACACCGACTCTGACTCTGACTCCAACTCACTAGACACGCCTGGGCATAATGAGCAAGAGCTGAGCCGGAAGAGCAGGTCACCTAAGCAGATTATATACCTGGAGTTCTTTTCATTCATTATATATATGAAAATTATATACCTTCTTATACATAGAATAAAGCTAGAATAATCATGTGAAATTTTCGACCTCCATTCTTTCAATTTGAGGTCCTTTAAAAATTATAGAATTTTTTCGAGAGTATGAAAAATTTTGGTATAAAAATGATAATCTTTATTTCATTTTATGAAATCTATATATATATAATTCACTAAGCCGTGTCCGTCTGTCTGTCTGTCACGCTCTATTTAGGCAACTTCCCGTTGGAATTTTGAAATAAAATTTTTTTTGCATAAAGAGGACCTTCTCGGGATTACAGGAAAATTATTTTCATCCCGAAATTCCCATAACTTTTTGAGTTATTAATTTTTAAAGTTACGATTTCTCCCATAGGAAATGTATAGAGAAATATTTATGTATTCTTTTCATTTGTGTATTCCATGAATGTAAACAAATCCTCAAGCAGGCTCTGGATTGGAATAGGTAGTAATTCTTTTCTTTTCATTAGTAAGAAGCAAAGGCGAGGGTCCACCGCAGGCGGGCCCGAGCCAGCTGGCGGGGGGTCCAGGGGGCGAAGCCCCCCTGTCTAGATGCAAAGGCGGGCGCCTCGGGTTCTCATAATTAAGAAAAGGCGAGGGTCCGCCGCAGGCGGGCCCGAGCCAGATGGGGGGGGGGTCCAGGGGGCGAAGCCCCCCTGTATAGATGCAAAGGCGGGCGCCACGGGTTCTCATAATTAAGAAAAGGCGAGGGTCCGCCGCAGGCGGGCCCGAGCCAGCTGGAGGGGGGTCCAGGGGGCGAAGCCCCCGGCTAGGCGCGAAGCCCGCCGAAGGCGGGCGACGCGGCTAGTTATTATATTAATATTTAGCAGAGGGTACTAATTAGCTTAGAGTAGGTATATCGTGAATTAGTGTGACCCCCCCCCCCCCCAAATGATGTCCCTGACTATTACTTACTTATTTCATGATTCTTTTAGATATTATAATTTTTTTTTAAAGCGTTATCTTCACGGAAAACTTTACTCTTTAAATTAAAATAAATAGAGATAGTGTGTTTCAATGACTATAATAGTGATTCTCCATCTTTTTGAACTCGTGGACAAATTGTTTGTTTGATTAAGAGACAATATTTACTTATTCAAGTAGCTAACTTTTATTACAAAATTATAAGCGTGTCGATTTGACTCTGTTTATTTTTTAATAGTGAATTGATATCCATTGAAGCAACACGCAAGGTGTGTCCCACACTAATTAATTCGTTATTTATTCACGATCTATGTTTAGATTGCTATTTTTGAAAAAAAAAGAAAGTAAAAAATTAATTCACTAACTTTAAACTTCATATTTCGGACTTAGTTTTGTTCATTTATAAAAATAATTTATTTCTATAAATATAAGTATCTTCTTTGAATGAATACTCACCGTTATCAAAGGTAACGGTGAGGAAACTCTCTCTCTCTTTACGTTTCAGTTGGGTTTAATCTTAATTTATCAAGAACTTACCGTTTAATTACCAAGAACACCGTTTGTTTCCTATCAAATATGCATACCCCATTATATGAAATAAACCTATTAAGCGATACAAACTGTCTTGGTTTGTAACACTAATGAGAAATATCGATTTTTATTGAAATGTGTTGAAATTGTAGTTAAAACATTTGACTTGAACTATACCAGTTCTCTCTACCTTCGAACTAATTACTTGTCGTACTAATAGATTTTAGAATAAAGTTTTTATCTTGCATATATGAATTTTTTTATGCCCGAAAGATATTAATAATTTCTATATTCCATTAATCTTTTTAGGTTTAATTAAATTCATTTCCGTTTAAGATTTAATCGTCGTTAAAACTAAGCTCGTAATTCTTTTTATAAAAAATTATTTTCTGCTTGAGATCATTTTTAAAGAGCAAAAATAGTAAAAAGATATTTAATTTTGTCTTTCAATTTACGTAGTTTTAGGATTATTTTGACTACCTTCCGGAGAAACAGTTTATTGCAAAATGATCAATTGAGTTTTAGTTTGTTGATTTTGTTAGAACAAATTTTTTATTTACTTTTCGTATTCGATAATATTTGTTCGTTCCGTATTCCTCCATATTATTTATTTGAACCTCAATATCCGTTAGAGTAATATTTTCATGAGCATTTTATATAGCAAATAACCATAGATACAAGACCCCAGTGAGCCGCGACTCACTTTAGAAATCACTGACTTTTTGTCCTGTATTTTTTTTTAATTTGTATTTTTTTTCGGCCATTATCACTTCATATTTATTAGTAGTAGACCCTATGTTTTTAATTCAAGTTAATTTAAATAAATTATTTGAATCTAATCAACTTATTAATGAGAAATATCGATCCCTATCTAGTTAATCGGACTAATCAATTTTCAAAGTGCTCTAAACTGCTATTAATAAATGTCACTTATTAATTAAATAAAATCTGGTGTAATTGTCGCGCAGGGCACAACTTTTTCTTATCTTCGGTAATCGCAAGTTGTGTTCTGTGCTTGTCACACCAGATTTTTCGTGTCGACATATGTTTAGTTTCCGACAGCACGGTACATTCGAATTCCAAGATGTAAAATTTCGTTTTTTTTTTTTTTGAAACATTCACACTTTTTTCTCATTCACACTCACATACACCCACACATTCACACAGTCTTTTCGGCAACTAAGGCCATTTAAGACTTTTAAACGGTACCCGTTATTGATTAATGTACATATTGGGGATCCAGGCATTCTTATTTAAGCCATTTGGTATCCAAATGCCTTAAATAAAATCATCGGACTGCCTGGGGTCCGAACCCGCGACGTTCGGTATTTCAGGTTAGCACTCTAACCCCTACACCAAGCCCCGACGGCAAAATTTATATGTGAAAATATTTATATTTTGTTACCATGGCAACAATTTCTCCTATCTTTTCTAGGAGTACAAGAGTAAAGTGGTCTTCAGATGATTTCAATGAAAAAATGAGAATATACATTTTAAAGAGAATCTAAAAAATAATTGATTTTTGAATTTTTAACAAAATCGTTCTAGCGAATTTTGAGAAAATCGAAAAAACTGAAAAAGTGCATCAGTAAAGTACTAGTTCTCTTTGCCCGATTTTGATTAAAAGCTTATTTTCACGCCCTAGGGGGGTGCCTAAATTTCAACCTACTCCCTCAATTCCATCATCCTTAAAATTGAACACACAGACAAACAGACAGACCATGCTTTGGATCCAGGAGAACTTTTTGGATTCAGAGGACATCAAATCGTGTATATCCATCAAAATCTCGACATCGAATTTCGACATGAATCCAATACTTTTAACTTTTAATGGTATATATAGGCTATGTATATTAACATATACATATAGGTAAGAGAAAGTAAAAAGACAAAATTTAAGATAAAAGATGATAATTCTAGAGCAACTTTTCATGAGGAATTAATTATCCAGGTGAATTAATTTATAAAATAAACAAGGCATGAAAAGAAAGAGGCGTTGGCTTTTTAAAATATACCAAGATAAAGTTGTTAAGAGGAAGGTGACAACACCTTTTTTTTGCGTTGTCAATCTTTATTGTCAGTCTATGCTAAAAATATATTCCTAATAACGAGAAGAAATCGACACTTTTCAGCTTTCAACTCAAAATTGCCTGTCTTATATCATAAGATTTCGTCATTGGATCAATGAAATAATTGAAGACGTTGAAATATTGAATATCACATATTAATATAATACTTTCACGTGTCATTAGTACAAAGCGCAAAAAAGTCTCATTTTGAAAAAAAAGACTAATTTTTAAGCTAAATAGTCTGTAAAAAATTCTGTTTCAATGCTTAGAATATGAGAAAGTAAATTAAATAAAGTATCTCTATTTTTTTTTTTTATAAGATCATTTTTGGCATCGGGGGCCCTTTAGAACCCGTTCCTATTTATTTAAATTGATTGGTAGGCAATTCAAATTAAATAAATTTTTGTTGCATGGGAAGACTTCTCTAGATGAGAAGACAAGACATAATTTAAATAAATAATAACTGGAACGTTAAGCGAGAACTCTACCTCTCTAATAGACAGGGCATACAGTTCTTATAGTTATTTTTTTCATTTGTATCCAATATTTAGCATATTATTTGACTTTCCAAAGATAGGCAGGTATAAATCAATTTTGCCTTTTCAAAAAATTTTTTTGATAAATCCTGAAAAATCCCCGAAAATTTAGCTTGTTCCATGAATCCTACTGTATACACCGTAGCAAGGGCGTATCCAGCTCAAAACAGAAGAGGGGCAACTTTTCTAATATCTATTTTATTATTTCATTAAATGTCACAAACATAACTAGATATAGGGGATGGCGCCACTCATAGTTTTTATCATCTTACTAAATGCGTGAATTTTTCAATTTTTTATTTTTCAAGTTTAGAAGGGAGTGGGGGCAGCAGCCCATTTAACACTTTACAATTTCAACAAGCTTTCTACGTCTGTCTTCCCCAAAATCTACAATCTTCCCACTTTCAAGTCTAATCTCAACAGACATCTTCTCAGTTCCCGTAGTTGAGTTCCCATTTTATGCTTCTCCTTTTTTTTTTTACTTTCTCTTATTTAACAACAATATTCTTCCTGGCTGCATGTGTGCATGTGACCACTGGTCATTACAGGTCTTGGGACCTTATGCACCCATTACCAAAAAAAAAAAAAAAAAAAAAAAAAAAAAAAATTGTAGTGAAGAGAAGCCCCGACATCTATGAGATCTTTCTCTTAACTCTTGATTTCTTTAAAAAGAAATCTAAATTCCTTTCAGGTTACGAAATTCTCTCTCTTTTTCTCTTTCAATAATTAACACAACTCTTTGCCAATTAGATCATTTTTGACTAAATCAGGCAATGTTATACCTGTCACTTAGGTTTAACGGAATGACCTATTCATAAAAAGCTGACTTTGAAAATTTCATTTTATATTCGTTCGATCATGAATTTTTTTATTCTTATCAAGCACATCTGTGATAATACAAAAAAAAAAAAAGTATCAAGAAGAATATTACCATCTTAAATGAAATTTGAACATTATGAAAAACTTATGAAATTTTAAAGTCAATAAAATACATATATTCCAATTGTGAATTAATTATCATAATGAATGTTTACATGGGAAGAAAGGTCTTTTAGATTGTTTGACTCATTAAATGAGCAAACACCCATTAGTAATTAGAAAGAAGTAACGAAGTTTAAAGTGTGTAAGTTGACATTTTTTATAAATTAATAATAAAATATGTATTACAAATTAGATGAATTAAAAATTCAATGCTGATGACTCATTTATTTTAAATTATAAGGATTCAGGGCATTCTGCCATATTGCATATCATTTTATAAAACGCTTGCATTCAGCAATGATTACCAAATGGCTAAGCAATTTACTAAAGATTACCATTAAGGATATCAAAATTTTTGTCAGGTAATTTAATATAATTGCTTGACAATTTCTAAACTAGGTCAAAAAATCAATGTAAATAATAAAAACAAAAATCGTCTATAAATATTTTTTGTTATGCTATTATTATGAAGAAATTTTTAACTTTGCCCATCAACCGTAGGTTGGACAGGTAAAGTAATGTAATCGTAAAAAAAATCGAAATTTTTCTGAAGCTGCCAAAATGCGTTTTGAGGTCCCCTGAATCCATTTAAGAAGTTTTTGGAATGATGTCTGTGTGTCTGTGTGTATGTCTGTGGTAATTTTTTTCGTCAACGAAAACTCAAAAACTATTAGTTCAATTGTTTTGAAATTTTGCACCCATAAACTAGGGGTAGAGGCCAAGAACTGAAAAGCTTTTGGTAAACATCGGACCATCAGGGGGGGGAATTCTTTTCTTACATAACCTATAATTTTTTTTCATATATTCAGAAACTAGACTTCCTTCCGAGTAAAATGATATATAACATGTATAACATCGGACCATTCCCCCTAAGAGCCCCCCTGGCTCTAGGTGGAGGGGGGGGAAGCAATATTTTTTTCTTGAATAGTGGGTGGACAAAGTTGTGCGCTCGGCTTAGTCCGACCCTTTATTTTTTAATCTAAATTACATAACTTACAAAATTAAAAAATTTCGTAAAAGACCCCAAAAATGTTTTTCTTAGGGAAAGTAAATACTCTACTACCTCCAGCGCCTGGTCTATAAGTTACCATCAATAAATGACAATTTTTATTCATTGTATAATGATTTTTTTTTTGTAGATAAGCATGCACTTTATTATCTTTGATTTCAATTATCTATACCTATTTTAATAAAAACAGAAGACTTACATGACTATCAGGAAATCACATCTGGAGATGACATATTTAGAGATTACGACTTACCTGATCTAAGAATGATAATAATCAAAAAGCAATTCAAAATTATATTTTATTTTCATTCTTTTTGATTTATACCTCATTTAAGTTACTTTTAGTAAAGAAATTTTTTTGGTTTTAAGCGGTCATTTTATTTTTCTTTTATATCCTCCCTCTCCCCTAACACTATTATAGCCCACTAAAAGTTTTAAAATATTCAATATTCAACGTCAGGACAATATCCTTGAATACAAATCCTTTCTTTTACTATTATTTAATATTTTATTAAACATTATTATTTTTTTTTTAATTTTAATTAATTTTTTAAAATGCATATTAAAATTTATATCAAGTTAAGTCACAACAAAATTATAATGCTATACAGTATAGGGTCATAAGAAAACTTTTGTCGTAACTTTATATAAAAAATTCTTCATAATTTTAAATATTTTCTTAATTAATTATATAATTGTGATGTTTCAGGTACAAGCTCTAGCCAGGACCGAGGTGAAGATGGCAGCGCCGTTGGCAGCAGTACGGGCGGCGAAGAAGATATATGGACGGTCTGGGGACGAATCTCCACAGACTGGGATAACCACTGGAAAAAAAGAAACGCCTATGTACGAGAACTCGTCCGTAAAGGAGTGCCACACCACTTTCGTGGCATCGTTTGGCAGCTACTTTGCGGAGCTCACGACTCCCCTGTCAAAAAGCAATACGCAGAATATATTAAAGCAACATCCGCTTGTGAAAAGGTACATAGTTTGAAAAATTAATTTTTGCCATTTTTTTTTTTGTCTTATCGACATCTTAGGCTATTTAGACTTTAAACGATACTTATAATAATTACGATTCTTCTTCTTCATCTTTCTTAGCCTATTATTGCCAGTGGCGTCATTTGGGGAGGGGGGCATTTGCTCCCCCCTCCAAGGACACTGATTTTTATAAAATTTTATATTATTCTAAATACAATTTTTCAAAATATATCTACGAGTATATAAACTGTACAAAATTAAACAATTAATTAATTTAAATATCTTTTGAGTACCTATTTGTAAGTAAATTTTAAGGAAAAAAAATGTTTGCCTCCCCCCCCCAAGAAAAAGTTGAAATGACGCCACTGGTCGGCGGTAATACCATTCATGGTTTTTTATTTGCGACCGGGAAGAAATGGAACAGACCGTCGCACGGTCTGACGCCTGTTAAATATAGAAGGAAGAGACTGCAAAGAACAGAAGAGCTCGGGTAATTCGGGCAGCTCGTGGTCGCCACTCACGTACCCACCCCAGTCAGCTTGCAATATTTATTTATTTATTTATTTAATCACTGCACAACATTGCAGAAACATTGCGAATCATGCATATATTGCCAATATTGCAGGAGTATTGCGGCACTATTGCCGTTTGAACTGCAATATTGAGCAAGATTGGCAATATTGCTGCAATATTTCTCCAATATTTCAAGCTATCTGGGCCTCAGAGCTTACTTATGTATGCTATTCTGAAGAAGAAAATGTTTTTAAATCTAAATTTAAAAATTTCGTAAAATACCCCAAAAATGGGTCTTAAGGGAGATTAATATATTAATTACGATATACCGGTATATTATTTATGAAGATTAATGATTTAAAATAAATTTATAGGACTGCCTGAGGACCGAACCCACTCCCCTTAGCTTTTAGATAATCCTATTTGCATTTGTCATCATCTCTAACCCATCAGGGGGGGGGGATTTTTTGCCTTTTTATTTAGAAAAAATATAAGCTTATAATGAATAATATATGCTTATAATCATATTATAATATAAAGCGCTAGCCACTTACTTCCGTTATGTTCCTGTTTACCACACTCTCTCGTTGATTGGTTAGAGTGAGAGTCAATGGAGCCAGTGAGGGAAATTTAAAACTTTAAAATTTTGCAATTGATTGCAAAATTTTCAAACAGTGCATTTTATGCATTTGCTCCCCGAAGGCGAGTCCCCCTGCTCGCCAGTGAGCGCAGCCTTCGGCGGGCTTTTCCATTTGTATTATTATACTACATAAGCTTTTCAGCTTATTCTAATTGAAAAATTTGGAAAATTTTGCTTAACATATAGCACTATAATTGGATAATACATCAATCTTTCTGTCTAATCCATTTCCAGAAAATTAAAAAAATTTTCGAAACAAGTTATTTGCTTGTTTTATGTAATTAAAATTAAAAATAAATGACCCTCCTTTACCATTGTGATTGAAATTCCGCTGTTATTTGTTACACGAGCTAATTTTGAAATTGAAATAGGCTAAATCAATTACCTTCTTGTTAACATTTTTATTGCGTTATTTATTTTTTTTTTTAACACTTCTTTGATGCAGAGGTAGAGAGACGTCACGACCTAACTGTTTCCGACCTATCCAAGAAAAATATATGTAAATTTTATTAATCAATTAATATAAGTAAAAATAGCCTCAGATTCCGAAAAATACTTAAAAAAAAAATTATTTTTATAATTTACTTATTTAATTGTAACTTTTCCCCAAGTTTTAAAGTTTATTTCTTCTTTTGTAATTTTTACAACGAGAAAGTATCGCGATCATGTTAAAAATTCGATGTTTAATAAGTCAAGGCAATACTCAAAGCTTTCCAATGAGAATTTTTTGCCCTTCTCCTTTTGAGAATTTTGGGACCTGAGTATTTTTCCTCTGCTCTTCATAAAGGTGCAAACTCTTGTAGAGGAGTTCAAAATTTTCAAAAGTTTCAAAATTCCAACAGGAAGTTGGTCAAACAGAGCGTGGCAGACAGACAGACAGACAGCCGGATACCACTCTATTATATACAGTAAAAAATATAGATATTTGAAAGAGGCACACTTTTGAAATAGTTTCTTTTAAAGCCACCAGGTGTCAGACCAGGCTGGAGAAAAAAATAACTTATTTTTTCTCCAACTCTGTTTCAAAAAAAAGAATATTCATTTTATTCAGATTTTATTATATTCTTGGAGCCCGCCAAGACTCGATGACGCTGATCATATAAGTATTCTTATTCATTAAATATTGTTTTATTATATTCCTAAACTTTGTCTGAGCATTTATTCGTTTTATAGTTATTTTTACGATAAAGGTAAATATAATTTGTATTGTCAATAATTAGGCTAATTAATAAATATTTCGTTTAAATTAAATTTTTCAAAATAATGTCATCAGTAGACAAAGGGTTATCTATCTATCAAATATAACTCGTAAAATATTTTGTCTCAATTGTATTAAGGCATGTCATTCATATTCGTGAAATATACGAAGTAAATTATATTAACATTCAAAATATTTCTTTCACGAACTAAATGAATTTTTCTTTGTAAGATAAATACATTTTTGAAGCAAGTTGTTTGAAAATTGATGGAAGAAGTAATCTGCTAGGTACTAGCAGATTATTGCAATCTGCCTGGAACTTTCTAATTTCAAATAAATTCTGTACCCTCGGGCCTTGGTGTAGGGGTTAGCGTGCTGGCCTTCTGTACCAATTGTCGCGGGTTCGCATCCCGTGTCATGCGACAATTTATTTCAATTTAATTGACTACCAATGAATTGAAATCCATTTGGATACCAAATGGCTTAAATAAGAATGCCTGGACCCCAATAATAGATAAATTCTTAAATAACGGTTATCGTCAAAGTCATATATGGCCTAAGTTGCCGAAAAGACTGTGTGAATGTGTATGTGAATGGAGCGTGAATGAGAAAAAAGTGTGAATGTTTAAAAAAAAAAATGAATTGAAATAAATAGAGACGGGGTCTAAATGGTCACCGTTGCTGAAAAAGAGCTTAAATAAAATAAAAAAATACTGTAAATTACTAAAATTCTAATATATTTTCTAAAAAATTTCAATTTCCAATGATTCATTGACTTATATAATAACTTATATCAAAAATTATATATATA
>JAKCPI010009834.1:0-20972 GCA_023213315.1 Euborellia annulipes
GAGTAATAATGAATCGTAACCTCAAATAATGTCTTGTTAATAAAATCCGATAAATAAAGCCGATCCTGGTCATAAGAACGGGAGATAGCCGTGAGTTGTTAAGGGTATTATGGTTCGGATGTCCAACGTTTCAGAAACCGGGCGCCAAAGGTCAAGGGTTCACATTCCGTCCCAGGCGAAAAAATTATTTCAATTGAATTGGATACCAATTAATTCGAATTAAATACTGACGAGGCTCCAATGGTTCTCAAATGTCGAAAAAGACCTTAAAACAAATAAAAAAAAAGAAATGGGTCAAAGTCCTGACTTTTTGCTTGTTTAAAGCGTATTGTTTCTAAAATTATTGGAAGGATATTAAGGATTTTTTTACTTTCTCTTATCTCTATATGTTAATATATAGAAAGTATTGGTTTCATGTCAAAAAGTCAATGTCGAGATATAGAGTAAGGTGGGGCAAAAGTCCGCGCGGGGCAAAAGTCCGAATCCTCATTTTAAAATCCCCGTTAGACTTGGCGTTGTTCTAAACAACTTTGTTAGGTTGAATAACAACAAGAACAGATGATGATTCGAAATTCAATAACGTGTTTGAAGCCGATTGTTAACAATGAGCAAAGTTATGTTTTTGTCACCTTCCATCTAATATTTATGGAAATTCTCATGGTTGCAACATGTACCAGCATGCACTTTTCTAACTGTCTAATGTCTTTGATTGCAAGCTGATAACCCTAAATAAATATTTTAAAACCTTTTTTCTTCTCTACAGTTAACAATAAAAATTTTTTGTAACACTTCGATGAAAATAGCTAAATGGGGCAAAAGTCCGCGGCCTCGACGGGGCAAAAGGCCCAATGGATCTCCAATGGAACAAATGTCACCCAATGGTATTCGAGCTTCTCATACCCCTACCTAGTATTTTCTGGGTTTCTAATACCCCTATCTAGTAGTTTCTCGGATTAATGAGCCTAGGGAAACGAGCACGACCCGAAATGTTTATGCAGATTATGAACTTCAATCTTACTGGGGACTAATTGTTATAAGGCCTATTGTGTATTTCTAATAAATAAAATAAATACATAAAACATACCTATACCTAATGTATTTCTTATTAAGTCTTTTTACACCCTGGTTCGAGAGGTTGTTCGCTGCAGGGGCAATTGTTTGCACCTAAGGACTTTTGCTCAGTTAGTGCGGACTTTTACCCCCTCGGTGGGGCAAAAGTCCGCAAATGAAAATTTTTGTTTAAATACCTCTCCTACTCTTATGCTATCGAATTGGAAACCAAAAAAATTATGTAAGATAGCCAATTAACCAGGCTTTCAGGGGATGTTCCTATTTTTATTGTATCTTTCATAGGAAGGTCAAAAAAATTCCCAAAGAAAAACTGCGGACTTTTGCCCCACCTTACTCTACATGTTTGGAGGTCCCCTGAATCAAAAAAAGTGAAGAGACATGAATCCAATACTTTCTCTCTATATATTAACATATATAGGTAAGAGAAAGTAAAAAAGCTTCTTTATATCTGATCTAATCATACATGTATTTTATCATACTATAATTATTATTAAATCTATCTGTGTGTATGTCTGTCAGTGAAGAAAATATCTCAAGAAAGAAAAGAGCTATGAGGTTGAAATTTTATATTTAAGTTTGCCACCCCCCTACAGGGGCGGATTAAAGAGGGGGGGCCGTGGGGCGACCCCCCCCCCGAGAAGAAATTCAAAAAGTTATAAAAACTAGTAATCTGAAGAAATTATGATTTCCGCTCTTTAATTTCAATTGAATTTGTTATCAATCAATTTAAATAAATAGGAAAGGGGGCCAAATGGCCATAGATGCCGACAAAGTCCTTAAATAAAAAAAATTAACCCCCCCCCCCCACAAAATTGCATTAATCCGCCACTGCCCCCTAGAGAGGAAAAATAAGCTTTTGAACAAAATTAACAAAAGAGTAGGCCTACTAGTACTTTACTGATGTACTTTTTTCAGTTATTGTTGATTTTCTTAAAATACGCTCCAAAGATTTTGATTAAAATTCAAAAATCAATTATTTTTTAGAATCTTTTTATAATATGTATATTCTTATTTTGCCCCTTGAAATCTTTTTTTTTCTTTTAAAAAAACATTCTCACTTTTTTTCTTATTCACACTCACACTCACACACACATTCACACAGTCTTTTTGGCAACTCAGGCCATTTAAGACTTTAGACGATAACCGTTGTGATTAATATATAAATTGTGGGTTCAGGCATTTCTATTTAAGCCATCTGGTATCCAAATGGCTTAAATAAAATCCTGGGCTCCGAACCCGCGACGTTTGGTAGGAGGGAGGCGCCCTACCTACTACGCCAAACTCGGGGGCCCTTGAAATCTTATGAAGACGATTTTATCCTTGTACTTCATAGGAAAAATAGGAGAAATGGTTGCCATGGTAACAAAATATAAATACTTTCCCGTTTAAAATATTTACATCTTGAATTCAAATGTACCGTACTGTTCCCCTGGAAGTCATCACAAAAAAAATCTAGTGCGGCCAGTCACACCAAATTTTTTAATATGTAGAAAATATTCCGGAGTAGGATTGAAGCTATCATTAATTAATCCCTTTACAGGAGGGGGTTTATTATTATTTTTTTTTTTTTTAAACACTCACTTTTTTCTCATTCACACACCACACACACTTACACACAGTTCTATTCGGCAACTTAGGCGATTTAAGACTTTTGACGATCCTCGTATTATATATAATATATATTTATTTGGGGTCCAGGCATTCTTGCGGGGGGGGGGGGGGGGCGGGAGTTCATTTTAGAAAAAAACTAACTATCAGTGTCTATTGACGAATTATCATGGAATTTTTGTTTAAAATATAGAGAATTTATAGAGCATAGAAAGTGCTTAGATTATGTGTAATTCAGAATTAAGAGCAGAGAATCCTTAGATCAAAAAGATGCAGGAGCTATCCTTGGATAAGATTTCTTTAAATAACACCTACCCCAAGGAATAAATGCATGATGAATAACATAAAATATTTGGTTTCTCCCAACTTCATAAAAATTAATTTAAAATTTAATAAAAGATTTATTACAGTTGATTTGAATAACATTTTTTTTATAACAATTTTTTTTTCTTCACATCTACTTTTTTGAAAAAGGATTTTTTTTCTGAACATACCATAGAACATGAAGCATTTGCACCACAGGCCATTTGAGCCTTACTACTGTTAGGCATCTGATTGACTCACCACTACTGTATGCACTGTCTGTGAATTTACCTGAGGGTAGGGTTCTGGTCTTTTAAGACAAACCATGAAACCACCTCTTTTCAGCAATATAGCGTAGCCTTTTTTTATCATCAATATTTAAACTTTTTTTTAAATTTCATCTTGTTATTTGAAAAAAAAATTAACTTGTTTAAATTTTGAACGAAACTTGCACCCCTGAGCCATTTGAAAATTGCCTATTCTTCCAATTTTTTAATAAAATTTCTCCGATATCTATAGACCTTTACAATAATATCTCGAGGCATTAAAATGTTTATTAATAAGAAAAAAAATCCCAATAGTGTGACGGTCACTGACACACAACACTCTCAGAAAAATTTTTTCAAATATTTTTGGAATTATTTATAAATCGTTTTAGCATTTTTTTTAGCTAGAGTAAAATTATCAATATTTTACTTTCCTATATGAAATTTAATTTAATTTATATATCATATCATCAAGTGTAGCTTAGGTCCTAATGAGGAGGTTTGAGCCCCCTCCCCCGCTAGGCCTATAGTTAAGAATAATGTCCAACCTGGACATTAAAATATTTGTTATTATATATTATTAATTGAGCCTTCTCATTTGCTTGTAGAAATTTTTACAAGGTTATTTGGGGGTACTACAGGATCTATCCAAAGGTTTTTGACCTCGAGGACCCTGTACTAACTTGGGGGAGTGGGGAGGAAGGGGTTACAAAAACACTCAAAATTTTAGAACTTTTTCATTTTACTATTTTGTTTTCTATCTCATAAATAAGCATATTTTCTTCATATAGAATACAATACAAAGTTGTAGAGCATTAAATTTGCTAAAACTTCGTTATTAAAACGCATATTTCGACCCAATATTAAGCAAAGGATACGGTCGATCAAAGTTTCTATTTGTTTTACATTTCGAGAGCAATTAACTAATCATTGCGTATCTCCAGTTCCCAATATTGGGTCTAAATGTCGATTTGTGCTTAATCTTATCAAATTTTAATGCTCTTTTATTTATGTGATAAAATTCACAAAATATGTTTAGTTTCGAGATATAGCGAAAAACTGAAAAAGTCCAAAATATCTCGAAATGAAAAAAAACTTTGATCAACCAATTTCAGTTTAATATTTGGTCTGAAAATTCATTTTATCAACCAAATTTTATACTCTTTCTAATTTATTATGGGGGAGTGCACAAAATATACTTAGTTTGGGAGATATAAGCAGAGATAACTAAGAAAAAAAGTACACGCATTTTGAGTTTTTTTTATTTTCTCCAACCTATGCAGAATTAAACAAGCAAACACTAAAAGCTGAAAATTGAATTTAAGTTTTTTCAGTGTTAGAAATTCACTTACAGTCTTTATTAAAATTTATTTATTGTCAAAGGGATGGTTTATAGTCTATCTAAAAGACCCTCAGAACCTAACTCAGGTAAATTCACAGACAGTGCATATGTAGTGGTGAGTCAATTGGGCTGCCCTAACAGTGACGTCTTTCAAATGGCTCAGGGTGCAAATCATTATGTTCCATAGTTTAAGTGTTAACAGATAAACACACATGTTTATATAGAAATATCTCCGCCACTGATCTCTGTCTGCTTCTTTATGTTATATAGCGAATGAATAAAATAGAAGAGTGAAAATATATTAAAAGCTTTGACTGCTATTGAAAAATATTAAAAAAAAAAAAATTAAATAGTTTGATATTCCATTTTTATTATATGTATTTAATCTATTGAAAGATTTATGTGATATTCCTAACCTAAGGACAGAAGAAAGTTAGATTGTTTAGTGACCTCAACAATAATTCTGTTATAGGACTATATTAAAAAAAAATTAATTTACGAAAGACTAAAGAGAGAATTAATGCAATTTCAAGAGCTTGGGTCCGTCATTTGATCGCCCATTCTCTCATCCAGAGATTGATTAAACAAAAATGAGTTTGTTAAAATCTGGATCTCTTTTCAATGAAATTTTGTTTTATTAAACAAGTCAGCGGATTGTTAATTATCATTTAATCAGTATTGACAGTGATAGATTGGCGATTGTGCCTTGGCGATAGCAAACAGGACCTTAATAGGAAGACAATCAGACTTATCAGTGAATTATAAAAAAAAAAAAAAACCTAACATAATTTAACACTGATTTCACAACAACAGCTAAAGAAATGATTGAACACTGCGTGTTTTATAAAAATAAATTAATTTCTAACGCTTCTAAATTGATTTTCAAAAAAATAAAATTAATTTACAAATGTATTGAAAGGATTTGAGATTCAAGTGATTGGTTCCAATTTGTATTCTAAATTCAATTCCATTTAGTGAAATAAAATCGGATAATTAATGATTTCTGTGCTAGTGATCCGAAGGGTCTTAGAGCCATTGCTTGCACCCGGCCATGGCCCTTATTGTCTCTCCCTTATGACATATCAACCATTGCATCTTGATTTATGAACGAAACTGAATGAATTATTTTATGAAAAACAAATGAAATTCTTTTAATCAATTAAAGTTGATATAAGAAATTAATCAAATAGGTACCAATATTCAATGATTTAAGGATAAGTCTAACAAAAATAGTAATGTCGATGAAAGAAGTGGCTGTCCAACGATTATATAAATAAAAGAGGATGTCAGCCAAACAAAGCTCTATCGAATGAAAATCCCTATAGAAGAAAACGTTTCGACTTTAATTAAATAATCCCATCTTCAGAAGAGTCGCGGGTTCGTACCCCAGTCAGTCCTATTTTTTTTTTTTTTTTTTTTTTTGGAATGGGTGCATAAGGTCCGAAGACCTATAATGACCAGTAGTCACATGCAGCCAGTAAGAAAATAAAAAAAAAGGAGAAGCATAAAGGGGAAACTCAACTGCGGGAACTGAGAAGATGCCTGTTGAGGTTAGACTTGAAAATCTGAAGATTGTAGGTTTTGGGGAAGATAGACGCAGGGAGCTTGTTCCAATCACGGGAGGTCATGGGGACAAAGGAAGAATGAAATTGATTTGTTCTGTTAGTCGTGATCTGAACAGCATAGGGATGCTGGGAAGATGCCTCTCTTGTGTTCCGTGAATATGTTGCATTGGGTGGCATAATTGATTTTATTTAAGCCATTTGTATACCAAATGGCTTAAATAAGAATCCCTGGATCCCCAATATGTATATTAATTAATAACGGTTATCGTCAAAATCTTATATGGCCTAAGTTGCCGAAAAGACTCTGAATGTGTGTGTGAGTGTGAGTGTGAATGAGAAAAAGTGTGATTTTTTTTTAGAATAAAAAAAAGACTTACATTATTGACATATGTCAACAACTCTAGCCTCTCGGCCACAGGGGGGGGGGGAATGGATAAATAAGTTACAAATGAAGAAAATGTTCCTGGCCCTTGAAAGAAAATTGAGATCTAACCATGGAATGTGAATTTTCAACAAATCTGTTTGAGAATTTATTAAAATAAAATTTTCAATGAATTTCGACTCCATTTTGCAGAAAAGCTAAAGTTGCCTATCACTTTAAATGTACATCGTATATCTTAATTGACATTAGAAAAGGAAAATTATGAATGCAATTTTATAAGATTTCAACTACTACAAAGTAAGGGGTCCAGCCAGCATCTGGGCTGGAACGACATTAGTAATTTCACTTGGAAGTAGTTGTTGATTATAAAATATCTAAAAAAAAAAAGTTTTGTTATATTGTAAAGAGAGAAAAAGGATTATTATATATTTATTAAAAAGAAAATACTTATTTTTTAATTAGTTTTTCATTTAGAAAAGCTTTTAATCTTAGTTTCTAAAAGCTTTTTATTTTTAATCAAACTTATAAAGTTTTCTAAAAGTTTCAAAAATTCATTAGTAAAAAAACTTTAATGAAAAATACAATAAAAAATAAAAAAAAAAAAGATTTATTTTGAAACGAAAGAGGAAATATATTATTTAATTTGGCAATTTTTAATTATGTGATTAATTTTAAGAAGAAGTGGCAGCCAGGAAGTAAGTCTCTTCACCAATGAAACTTAATTCATGACGTTTCAATCAAATTTTATTGGACTATCATCAGGTAATGGGTAGTTGTCATATGTGAATAATATATCATATACTTCACCATATACTAATAAAGATTTGTATGAATTTTAAAAATACAAGTTTTGCTAAATGGCAACTTCAGGGCGCAGAAAAGATGGAAGTAATTAACATTAAGAAAGATTACTTCTATCCTGAGGTTACCAATTAGCAAAATTTGTATTTTTAAAATTTTAACAAGTCTTCATCAGCATATGGTGAAATACATAAGGCCTAATATATTTATTTCAATTGGTTGATATTCACTTCAATGAAAAATCCGCCCTAACACCTGATGATGGTCCAATAAAATTAGACCGAAACGTCGTGAATTGGGACTTTGGTGATGAGATTACTCCTTCAGGGGTGCCACCTCCGGTCATTGATCTCATAATTTTGGAATATGATGACAGCCTCAGCTGTACTACGGAGGTACCTAATTGAAATATCAAATTTCGATCTTGACCTTCTTGTGTTAATTTATCAACAAATAGTAATTCTATAAAATTATATCTACTAATACAGTAGTAAGACATGAAGCCCATTCATTCTTGAAGGGATTGTTTGGTTTCGCACGAAATAACTTAATCCTAAGACATAGCCGAGAAATTGAAAGCTCTTCATACCCAAGAGGAAGGTGAAATAAGCCCACCAACACATTTCTGAAGGGATTAATAAACTTCTAAGCCGTTCATTTTCATTCCTCATTAATTTGAATCAAATAACTTAATTTTAAACCTGAATGATAGAAGAGAGAATCTCAACTTTTGATTTGTTAATTATCATCAGAGGTGGAACAATTTTTAATATCTATCTATCTATAGGCCTATATAATTTTCATACATCATTCGAATAACAAGTTTTAACAAATTTTTATTAATTAGATTGTTGAAAACAACAGTTGATGAATAATTTTTTTTGTTTTTATATGATATTTTTTTTGAATATGAATTGTTTTTCATTAACTCCGCCAAGAAATATCTGGCGTGACTGGTCGCATCATCACTTTCTCTTACATGAAAATTATTTTTTATTAGAATTTTAAGGTTAGAGCGCAAAGGGCCCAGGTAATTGAAAATTGTGTTCTGTGCTTGTCACACCAGATTTTTCTGTCGACATATTTATTTTCCGGCTGTAGGCCTAGAAGTACAAAGTATACTTCAAATAATTTTGAGAAAAAAATGAGAATCTACATTTCAAAGAGAATCTAAAAAATAATTGATTTATGAATTTTAATCAAAATCTTTATAACAAATTTTGAGAAAATCGAAAAAACCGAAAAAGTACCTCAGTAAAGTACTTATACTCTTTGGTTGATTTTATTTAAAAGCTCATTTTTGAGCCTCAGAAGGGTCTTTGACTTAAAATTTCAACTCATTTCCTTCATGTTTTATTTTGAACAAACGACAGACAGACCATTTTAAGGGACCCACTTTTTTGGACTCAGTGAGTCTTAAAACGTGTATTTCCGTGGCGTAACATACGCCTCCGCAAACCCCGCGGGGGGGCGGGCCTTGGGGGGCCCGGTCGGGTGGGGCTGAAAGCTTTTCAGGCCCTTAAAAATAGAACTACTACCTAACACGCAATGTATATATTTAAAAAAAAAAAAAATTTTAAACCATACACAACACTAGTAAATACCTAAATGAAGTGAGTGAGTTTCCTAATTGTAAACAAATTTGCTTGCGTTGACTGAAATATACATTAAAAAAAAAACAAATTTAATGGTTTTTACTTTTAAATTCCTTTAATAAAGGGTTCCGAAAAAAGGTTGCGGGGGGCCCAGCAAAAATACGTTACTACGCCACTGATGTATTTCCATTTTTGACATATAATTTTTGACATGAATCTAAAACTTTCTCTCTCAGTATATATTACATATACTGGTATAGGTAAGAAAGTAAAAATCCATCAAAATTTTTTACCAAGAAACTATCTTACTCATTTTTTTTTCACTCTTTTGAACTTTTCATAGGAAGGGGGTTCACATTTGCCCTATGACAGGATTAATAATAAGCTTTAATTATTAATCCATATTATTATTAATGAAACACATTCAGCAGAACGTGATTTGCTGTGTGGGTGTCAAACAAACAAAAAAAGTAATGTATTATATATTGACAATAGAAAAATAATAAATAAATCCCGGCCATTCATGATTGGTCATTTGAAACATTTTGAGAATAAATGATGGGATGATATGTAATTAAAATTCAATATTGTTTTATCGTAAGCTGAATTAGATTATGACAAAATAATTACATTGTAATAATTCATAGTCTACTTTAAAAAAAAAAAAATATAATAAAAAAATGAAAATAATAAAAATTAGAATTGTGAATTCGAGGTGTGAGTGGGCGTAAATGATGAATCAAAAAAAATATCTTACTCGATATACAGATTCTTAAGTCCCGGAGAAAAAATAAAAATCGCATATTTGATGTCTCGTCTTTCAATGACTTCCACACACCGAAAAACATCCCTTAAATCAGTGGTTTCCAAACTTTATGTTACCAGGCCTCCCTTAAAAATAATTAATCTTATGACGCCTCCCCCCTCCCCCCCCCCTCATTTTATAAAATAATACAAAAATAAAAATTTTTAATGCTAAAAAATGTAAATTTAACCAAGTATTTATTAATTTAAATAAGCGAAAAATGTAGGTACCGCCGGGAGTCGCACCACGGATCCGCCGATTTACGCTCAACATGCCCCTAAATATATTTCTCATATCTTATTTTCACGCTCTAGGGGGGTGCCTAACTTGAATAAAAAATTTCAACCTCCTAGCTCAATTCTTTCATGCTTTAAATTGAACCCAAACAGACACACAGACAGACCAGGTCGCGAAAACCACTTTTTTGGATTCAGGGGACCTCAAAACGTGTATATCCATCAAAGTCTCGACATCGAATTTTTGACATGAATCCAATACTTTCTCTCTCTATATATTAACATATATAAGCTTATAGAGGTAAGAGAAAGTAAAAATTCAAATCCGAATTGAGATTAGTTCTATATACAAAAAGATGCGGTAACTCACCCCAGTAAAATTCTAAGTGGACTGATCATATCTTACTTTTCTACCTAATGAAAAAAATCCCTACAAAATTCTGCAAGGGATTCGATGGGTTCCTAAGTTACCCAGTGTTATTATTATCTGTTTATGAGAGTTTCGAAATCTTCAAAAATTAATTCCACCCCAGTAATAAATTTTAGAAAGACATTAAAATGTTTCTATTCTACTATACTATTTGCTAAATATTGAATATAAATTTTAACTCAAACGGAATGCACTTATTTTTTAGTAAAAGTATTAAAAAACATTAATATCTTTCTGCATTATAAGGGGATGCGGCATTAACCCCTCTGGTTAATGCGTTCATACCTTCACCCCCCCCCCCCTTTAAGGAAATGCGAGCCTTCACCACGAAATCACTCTCAAAATAATTTGAATACATTTATAAAAAATAATTTAATTTTTATTTTATTTTGAAATTATTTTAATTTTCAACCCTTAATTCACCAGACTGTGTATATTGTGTGTGTGAGTGCGAGTGTGAATGAGAAAAAAGTGTGTGTTCAAAAAAAAAAAGATAAAAAATAAAAAACTAATTTTTTTTTCAATGACAACCTACACTCCCCCTCCCCCTTTCAACAGCTATAATTCTCCCTCTACCCTTAGTGAAATACAAAATATTTAATTTCATATTCAAAAGAATCGTTTTTCGCAGTTAAATTATTTGTTTCTGTCATTTTTTTTTTGAACGATAAAATGCATAATAATTACCTTTAATAAGACTCGGAGGGGGGGGTGGGGGTGGGGGGGGTGGGGGGGTGGGTTGCACTATATTAATTATTCACTTTGATTCACTTTAAACACAATTAAAAAAAAGTCGGCGCCTGCAGCCCAGCCACGCCCGACTCGACTGAACGAGAGACTTGTCTTTCTCTGTTTGTATAGGAATAAAATAGATGAAAATAACAATTCCCTTTTTATTAAAAGTAAAAAAATTCCTTTTGCTCTAATCTAACTATATTTAGAGCTGAAAAATAATGTCAACAAGTGATTTGGAATATTCCAAGGTCTTTATTTAATCAACCCTTCATCCCCCCTAATCAAAATAATAATCAACGCTATTTTTACTTTCTCTTACCTATGTATATATGTAATATATATATATAGTGAGAAAGTATTGGATTCATGTTAAAAATTCGATGTCGAGATTTTGATGGATATACACGTTTTGAGGTCCCCTGAATACAAAAAAGTGATTTTCGCGTCAAGGTCTGTCTAATGTTCCGTGAGTAGCTTCATTTTGATGATGATTAGATAAGTAAATTCTTTTGTTTATCTGTATAGAGAATTTAAATTATTGGAGTTTTCAAATGCTTTTGTCTAAATGTATTAAAGATGTAACAAAAGTCGCCAGAAAGAAAGTTAATTTTCAACTACACGTCTAAAGACAAAAAAAATCCAAACTTTCTCAAGTTAGTGACAACTAAAATGTACACTTAAAAAACTTATTTATTAAGTTTAAAATCTATATATATACCAGTATATAAATCGAGAATGTCCGTTAGTATGTCTGTCGTTTTGGAAAAGAAATTTTAACAAATAAACATGTTTTTCGATTCTTTGAGTTCAAAAATATATTTTTGAATGATAATCATCTTCAGAAAATTGTTTGTGAGTAAATATATATGTAAGTTATAATTAAGGATTAACTGATAATCCTAAAAAGATTAAATATTAAACCTAAACCAAGGCTAACATAGGAATATGACAAAGGTTTTGATTATAAAATGAGGAGATAGATGTCAAGAGATACTCAAAATAGATTCCTGGGTGAAAGTTGAGTGGAACGGCCTGATTTTTAATTGTTGCATTTTGCTAACAAACAAAAAAAACATAGCACCTGGCAATTTTTCTTTAAGGCCTATGGCTAACAGAGGTAGAGCATTGGCTTCAGATACCAAAGGTCAAGGGTTCGCAACCCGTCTCATGCGACAAAATTTTTTTTCAATTGGATGGGCAACCAATTTAATTGAAAAAAATAAAGACTGAGTGATGTCGAAAAAAGACCTTAAATGAAATTTAAAAAAAAAGTTTTTATGGAAAATGGTCGCTAAAAATTGCTAAAAGTCTCTTTTTATTATTATTTAATATCCGAGGTCAAAACAAAAGTTCAATGTTTTAATAATCTGAATGTAAATCAATATTCTAATGGGTCATGTTCTTTAATGGAAATGTTGTGCACGCATCACGCCCTTCTCCCTTTCATCACTTCTTTATAAAAAAAAATAAATAAATAAATAAAAGGCCGGAATTCAGTTTAAATGGATTTTAAATTAGTATTTCCGTTACTTTGCTAGTGAAACAATAAAATAAGGGAGAAAATTGTATTAAAATAGTTTTGAAGTTGTGTGTGGTTTTGTGTTGAAAATAAATTGAAGAAGCTAAGTGACTCACCAGAAGGGCAGAAGGGCAGACCGACGGATCCAGGGCCTCTCGGAGAGGAAGGCGAGTCTGCAACACAGAGAAAGTACCAGGCCATTATTTATTGACTCGCTATTAAGGTGCTAATAGGCTAATGGAAAACTAATTGCTTTTGTGCGCACCCTAAATTAATTCGTATAGACCAGAGGTGGGGAACCTGAGCCTAATAGGAACTTCTGTCAGGCCTATATTTTATTTTGAATTTGGAAAATAATTTAATATATTTTTTTAATCCGGAAAGGCTGGAGATCCTGGGTTCGATTCCCAGAGGCCACCAACAAATATACCGGTACGTACAAATTGTTAAATATATATATTTGTTGTGTTGTTTTAAGTTATAACTTATAAGTTATCGATGATTATGATGTGAATATAAAGTAAATTATTTACGCTAATTAGGATTAAAAATTTTCTTGGTAATCAAATACTAATGAAAATGAGATTTCAGGGAGGGTATATTCCAAAGATTATATCCACTGATAAATAATGAATATCACTTAAAATAAGTTCCCAAACGTTAAATTGAAAAAAAGGAAGCAATGCTTAAGTGGGAACGGGAGCGAAGGTGTTACGCATGTTTTTCCCGATAAGATGGCGTAGTGTGTCATAAAAAGTATGCCCAAAAAATCGAGTAATTCAAAAATTTGCCAAGAGATGTCAGAATGGTAGCTAATAATATTTAATGCATTTGGTTGATTTTCATTGATCTTTTAATCAATAAATACCTTATAAATGTTATTATATATTATGTAACTTTTATAAAAGCATAAAAATATATAAATATAGGCTGTTAGACTAGCCTGCCATCTATTACAAGAATGCTGAACTAATTTGACATTTGATTTTTAAATAAATCATCTAAGCTTATTTTAAAAATTTCTTAATTAATGTGTGATTAATAATAACAATAAATTCATTTTTAAATTTAAAAAAAATTAAAGATTATTGGGACAGATTGTTTTTTTGTATTTGCTTGATTACAAAAAAATTAATTACGATAATTTTTTAATTAGTCATTAAAAAAATTATAGCTCGATGTCCCAATAATCTCTTATGAATTTAATTCATTAAAAAAAACCGCATTGAAAAATTCCTTATAATAGTCCAGTTTTTTTTTTTTTTTTTTAAGTACGTTTAGACGTCGCTCCTAAACCCCCTTAAAAAAGCAGAAAAAATAAATATTAAAATATTTATTAAAAAAAAAAAAATGATTTTGTTATTAGGGTTCAACACCGACCTCACGGCCGATCCTTATGACTCACATGGACTGAGTGATAGATATTTAACAATTGATAATATTATAGGTATTTATTTATACTCAATAATAATTTCTTGCTAAACATAAGAGAGTTTAGCCCCTCTGTTAAGAAGCCCCCCCAAAAAAAACTCGTAATATTGATTAACATTTTTTTATTCAAAATTGTATTTTAGATTGTTTTAAAGTATTAGTTTAACCCTTCCTTGACACTCTATTTACACAACTTCATCGTACCATTAAATTTAAAAGAATTCGATAAATTTATAAGTAGCTATATTTAAAGCGAGAAAGAAATAAGATGCAAATGAGATATGCAAATAAATAAATAAAAGCCCTTAATAAAACGACCAATCTAATCCTAGAGTAGTGAGATGAACGGGTTAATGTCTTATTCACACAAAAGAAGAGAAATTAAATACTTAAAAGAAAGACTGGCTCGTGGCTTGACTCGAATGTAACTAAAAGACTTGGGCTTTGTTCTTTGAGCTCCCAAGTATAAAAAAGTAAAAAAAAAAAAAAAAACAACTTATCTATAAAGAAAAAAAAAAACATTTATCTGCAAACTAACACCCTAAAATTCATCCTATAATATATATATATAAAAACTATTACAAATAGGTATTTTTATTTATTAGCAATAATCTGAAATAAAAATATTTATTTATTTATTTAAATAGACTATTGGTTATTTAGTAGGTGTGATTTAGACTAGACACTCTGTCACCCTCTGGTTACACGATTTCATCATATTAATAAAATTGGATCATTTTTAGAATAGTACAGAAGTACATTATAGGTATTTATAGAGCGAAAAAATAAATATAAAATATTTTAAGCAAACGAGATACCGGTATGCAAATATTAAATTCCTCTAATATTTATATGACAACAAATTGGGGAATGTTAGGTAGGTTAACGTCTTATTCATACAAATATCAATATCAACGCAAAAGAAGAGAAACATTTTTGTAGAAAGAAATGTTCAAACTCGAAAGAAAGACTTGAATTTGATCTTTAAACTAAAAAAAAAAAAAAAAAAATGTTAAATAAGTTATCTTAAAAAAAAAAAAAAAAAAACTTGTCATCTGCAAACAGAATTTTATTATACAACTATAGACTCTTTTTTTTTTAATATGGTAAAGTTAATTCAAAATTAAAACAATTTTCAGACTTTTTTATTTACCCACCCCTATATTTCACCCCCTATTAAATAAATCCACGTTCTAATAAATATTTTTTGTATTTATTAGAATTAATTCGTAAAACACAATCCACATTATTATTAGGAGAATTTTTAATTATAGACCACATCTTTTTATATAATTCTTCTGTGTGTGTGTGACTGACCTTAAACGACGAACAATTATGATGAAATTTTCGTGTATGTTGTGAGAGTCCGGACAGGTTTTGTTTCACAAATAACAATCAGTTAATGAGTAATTAGCGTTAAAATAAGAAAAAAATAAAAATTAGGAGAAATAGTTGCCATGGTAACAAAATATAAATATTTACCCATGTTTACGATTTTTTATTTATTTACATTTTGAATTCTAAAATATCGTCGTAAATTTTTTGTCTGTGTACCGGGAGAGTCCGGAAAGGATATTATTCACAAAAAATCTTAAGTTCATGAATAATTAGCCGTTGAAATAATCTCTATATATAAAAATGAAAAGGGAAAATGTATGTACCGGTATGTATATAAGTAGGCGAACAAGGGGTCCAGGGACGCAGCCCCTGGAGACGGAGAGCCCGCCGAAGGGGCTTTGCGTCTAGTTTTGTATTAATTATTCTTTAATAAACACATTCGGGATAAATATAACCTAACAATCCACATTATTATTTTTTTTTTTTAAACAATATACTAACCAGGGGGGGGGGTCAAACTAGGTTTGTTTACATTTTTTTCATTTCAAGAGAGTAACGTCATGGAGCTACTCCTTTTGTAAAAAATCGTTCGAAACAAACAATTTATAAAAATTTATACACGGCATATTATTAATAAAGCAGTATAAATACCAGGGTGTAAATTAGTTTAGTCCGAAACTATACAATTTGCAAATAAAACAAAATGAATGTGAACTAGGTTATAGGCAGTCAACAATGCTACCAAATAGAAAAATATATGCAAGGAGTAGCTTCATGACGTGGACCAAACAAAAACTGTGACCTGAAAATTGTTTGTTTACTAGTTTCTGGCCAACCTGTGTATTTAAAGACCTTGATACTAACAATATTTTTTATTTTTTTTGCTTTAAAAGAAATTCACGACTTTCTACTCGTCTGGAATTATAAGTGTCCGCGGGTGAGTTTGTTTCTTAGTTCCATACCCCACCGGCGAAGAACCTTTTGTTTTTGCTAAAAGTTCCCCCCTCCCCTTCAAACTCTTCACCGAATAGAACGAGTTATAGTTAAACGACAGTATGAATCGAACGATTCGATTTCCTATAAAAAAATTAATATTCAAAAACAATATATAAATCAAATTATAATTGGGCACTTGCTCACTCCCTTGTAAAAATTTCTTAACGTCTTATTTTGGACACACTTTTATTTTTTTTTGAAATAGTCAAATCATTTGGAAAAATTTCTAAATACAACTCTCCCTCTGTGAGTAAAAAAATTATTTACACAATTTTATAATTAAAAAAAAAAGTCTATTTTTTGTTGGAGTTTTAGAAAAAAAAATTAAGATAAACAGTTTATCGAATGTTAAGATAAATACTCGGGATAGGATTGTTTTATTTTGAAGGGTTTGTTATGTTTAAAATAAATATTTATAAAAGGAGCCAGAAGAGTGAGCCTTCGGCCGGCAACCCTAAAACTATCGACCTATCAAAGGGCAAAGGACATCGGACGCCTCTGCTCTCTGGCGGCAAATTCACGAACTAGATTCACTTGTCCGCTATATTTAAATATTTTTCTTAAATACACGTGGTATTTCAAGTCAAGAATCATTTATTAATAACCAAAACAAGGTTTCGGTCCTAGATTGGAGCCTTTCTCATGGAAAGCTTATTTTTATTTAAATATTTAAAATTAAGGTATTTATATAATGCATTTGAATTTAAATTAGGTTAATAGCCATTTGCGGAAGGGTTGGGGGGTAAAACCTCCCACCTCCAGAAGAAAGAAAAAAAATTTCTAGTGCGGTCAAAGTTGTAATTTGTTTAACCTTTGAAACTTCAATGCCTTTTCATTATGGAAAAATCTAGTGTGACTGTCGCACAGCACCCAACTTTCTCTTACCTTCGGTAATCGAAAGTTGTGTTCTGTGCTTGTCACACCAGATTTTTCGTGTCGACATATATTTAGTTTCTGCCTATATATTAGAATTCAAGATGTAAAATTTATAAGTATGGGAAAATATTTATATTTTGTTACCATGGCAATTTTATTTAGCCTATCTCTGCTATGAAGTACAAGAGTAAAGTGGTCTTCAGAAGATTTCAATGGCAAAATGAGAATATACATTTTAAAGAGAATCTAAAAAATAAAGAGAAAATCGAAAAAAAAAAAAACTAAAAAAGTACATCAGTAAAGTACTAGTAGTTTTTGACCGATTTTGTTTAAAATTTTATTTTCACGCCCTAGAGGGGTGTCTAACATAAATATATAATTTCAACCTCCTAGCTCAATTCCTTCATGCTTTAAATTGAACATACACATACAGACAGACCATGTCGGGAAAACCACTTTTTGGATTCAGGGGACCTCAAAACGTGAAGATCCATCAAAATCTCGACATCGAATTTTGACATGAATACAATACTTTCTCTCTCTATATATTAACATACAGTATATAGAGGTAAGAGAAAGTAAAAAGAGATAATTAAAAATAAATTGCTAATCAATTTAAAAGTTGCTAGTTCCAATGGGAATCAACTCTATTGCTTTAGGATTAATACTACTTTAATCTTCCGGTCCAGGCTGTACTATATTGATCATTTCCTTTTATTCGAATTTATATTAGCCAATATCAACTTCATTGTCTATTTAGTTCAATTTAGTTTATTTGTGTTTATACATGATTATTCTAAGATATCAGGTGGTCCAAATTAAATGAATTTTTATAGTCGAATATACCCAGTCGAGTAAAGAATATATTTTGTAAAAACAATAAAATTTAAGCTTAATGTTTGTTAAATGAAATCTACTAAAATTTAAAGTAATTTTTTGCTTTTTGTTCAACTAAAATGGATGGAGATCCTGTCCCATTTGTATTTTAAAAATCTGGAGTGACTGGTCGTACAGCACAGAACTTTCTCTTACCTTCGGTAATTGAAAATTGCGTTCACTGCTCGTCACACCAGATTTTTTTATTTCGACATATTATTTATTTCCGGGAGTACGAAAAAAAAACTATTATTTTCGCGTCCCAGCGGGGTAGCTAAATTAAATATAAAATTTCATTCTTGTAGATCATTTCCTTCATGCTTTGTTTTGAACACACACACCACACGGCCTCAAAACGTGTATTTTCTTTAAAATCTCGACATTGAATTTTTGAAATGAATTCTATAGCCTATATATATCAACTTATATAGGTAAGAGAAAGCCAAAAGTTTTCCAATAAAATCTTTTAATCAGAAAAAATAATTAATTATATTCTCTAATAAAAAAATCTGATGTGACTGGCCGCACACACACCAGATTTTCTTTTCGTGTCGACATCTACGTATTTAGTTTTCCCTGGTATATATCTGAATCCAAAAGGTAAATTTTTTTTTATTCATTTTCGGTTAAAAAAGACAATCGAAAAAAAAAAATAAAAAGTACAAAAAATACTCGTAATACCTAATCCTGCTGATTTTATTGAAATTTCAAACTCGTAGCCCTTTTCTTTTTTGAGATATTTTGTTCACAAACAAACAGATAGGGCCTACTCACATACATATGCACATAGACAGACCTCTCTATATATTAGAGGAAGTAAAAGTAGACTATTTCCTATTTACTCGATTAACTATTATAAAAAATAAATAACATGCAAAATTGGGTCAGCATCAACAATCGATAAGAAAATTATTATTCATTTTTTTGTTGTCATTTAGAAAGAATATAATATCAAAGTGAGAAAGGAAAAAAGAGGTAAAAATCGATAGAAGTTATTTATTTATTTATAAACGATGATAGAGTATCAGGTAATCACGCCTTTTATACTAATAATGAAACAAGATCCGAATTGATAATGAAGGAAGGCTCGCCTTCGCCTCCCTTCCGTCCGACCTTCTGGTCGATGTGACTATTTAGGACCTTTTGCCAAAAATAGCAATCTGCTTGCTTTTGCTATCTCCTTCCATTTACGGATTACAATAAACAGTTAAGCGAGACATGCTCTTTGTTTAATGTACGCACTTTTCATTCTGTACTTTAGGTTTGGAATTATTCACTCGAAATAAATTTATATTCAAATTTGTGTTATGGAAGGAGAGGCGAAGCGAGGTGTTGAACTAGTTTACAGCAAATTTATTTAATAATAAATTTTTATTGGCTTGAGCCCGAACTAAATCCTTTACTTTTGGATTATAGGACAAAAGTTTTCTCATTATTTAAGAAAGTAGCAAGCAGAGAGATGGATAGATTTTTTTTAAGAAATTATCTTCTTTTTTACTTGGGTTGTAATTTTCAGTGGCGTATCTAATGTCCCAAGAATGGAAAATAAGTTTCTGTAGAAGCAACTTTATTAATGCAATCGTGCGGAGGAAGGCCGTCTAATGCACAGGAAAGTGAAGAGAAAAGGCTCAATTCGACCAGTCAATTATTTATCTCCAATGTCTACGTTTCGGGAACTACACGTCAACCATCCCAGGACAAAGGTCGTGAAAAAATAAAAAATCCAAAAGTCTCATTATTTCACGCCTCCTAAATGCTGATTTAGTTATCGTAAATGTTTGATCAAAATCGGCCAAAAAATACTAGTACTTTACTGATGTAGTTTTTTTTCGATTTTCTCAAAATTTGCTCCAACGATTTTGTTTAAAATTCAAAAATCAATTATTTTTTAGATGCTCTTTAAAATGTATATTCTCATTTTGCTATTGAAATCTTCTGAAGACCACTTTACTCTTGTACTTCATAGGAAGGACAGGAGAAATGGTTGTTGCCATGGTACAAAATATAAATATTTTCCCATACTTATAAATTTTACATCTTAAATTCTAATATATCGGCGGAAACTAAATCTATGTCGACACGAAAAATCTGGTGTGACAAGCACAGAACACAACTTTCGATTACCGAAGGTAAGAGAAAGTTGGGTGCTGTGCTACATCACACCATATTTTTTTATTTATAAATTTGGGAATTTCGGAAGGGGGGGGGGGGGGATTGGACCCCACCCCCCCGTCACGACAATGGTCAAACAATCAGTGCTTCTTAAACTTTTTGAAGTCGCAGCCACCTTGGAACCAAGTCAATATCTCTCGGCCCCCCCCCCTATTTTTTGCTTGATTAAAAAATAAATAACTCATAAAATCAATAGTTATAAGCAGTTGCAAATATATTATTATTTCACCATTTCAATACATTATCAAAATTTTATAATTATAATCCAAGTAGGTATTTAACAATAATAATTTATTTGTTACATTTGCGACTCTTCGCGGCCCCGTGGGTAATTCATGGCCCCCTAGAAGACCGCGGCCCACTACTTTAAGAAGTACTGGTCTAGATAACAATGTTAGGCCTATATATTTTGATTTCATTAGGCTCACAGGTTCGATTTTAAATCGACTAAACTATTTAGGTGAGTTGGCCTAAAGTTGAGATGGGTAATCAACACACACAACTAAACTGTTTAGTTGTGTAGCATGGGCTTACACAGGGATCGATATCGACTCCAACTTTGAATTCCATTATTGTTTGCAATATTTTAACATTATATTTGGACATTCAACGGTAATGATGTTAA
>JAKCPI010009835.1:0-13969 GCA_023213315.1 Euborellia annulipes
AGATTAGCGGCCAATTAATCACATTTCCATTGTTCGGTCCGACAAAGTTAGCGATTGAAATTACGACCAGTTCTACTTAACCTAGAGCTTTGAAATTTTATACACGTATGTAACTCCCGTGACAATGCAATATTTGATGTGTCTCATCTTTGTAGGTGAATTAATTACAAAATGGCGGCCGATTAAAAAAAGTGGGGGTAAAATTTTATAATCAAAATTTCTCCTATTTATAATTAAGTTAGAGTTTTGAGCATTGGCAGAGGTGTTAAATAGACTTTACTCTACAAAATGTGCTATTCAAAATAATTAAAAATTAATTAAATTCAGATTAGCGGCCAATTAATCACATTTCCATTGTTCGGTCCGACAAAGTTAGCGATTGAAATTACGACCAGTTCTACTTAACCTAGAGCTTTGAAATTTTATACACGTATGTAACTCCCGTGACAATGCAATATTTGATGTGTCTCATCTTTGTAGGTGAATTAATTACAAAATGGCGGCCGATTAAAAAAAGTGGGGGTAAAATTTTATAATCAAAATTTCTCCTATTTATAATTAATTTAGAGTTTTGAGCATTGGCAGAGGTGTTAAATAGACTTTACTCTACAAAATGTGCTATTCAAAATAATTAAAAATTAATTAAATTCAGATTAGCGGCCAATTAATCACATTTCCATTGTTCGGTCCGACAAAGTTAGCGATTGAAATTACGACCAGTTCTACTTAACCTAGAGCTTTGAAATTTTATACACGTATGTAACTCCCGTGACAATGCAATATTTGATATGTCTCATCTTTGTAGGTGAATTAATTACAAAATGGCGGCCGATTAAAAAAAGTGGGGGTAAAACTTTATAATCAAAATTTCTCCTATTTATAATTAAGTTAGAGTTTTGAGCATTGGCAGAGGTGTTAAATAGACTTTACTCTACAAAATGTGCTATTCAAAATAATTAAAAATTAATTAAATTGAGATTAGCGGCCAATTAATCACATTTCCATTGTTCGGTCCGACAAAGTTAGCGATTGAAATTACGACCAGTTCTACTTAACCTAGAGCTTTGAAATTTTATACACGTATGTAACTCCCGTGACAATGCAATATTTGATGTGTCTCATCTTTGTAGGTGAATTAATTACAAAATGGCGGCCGATTAAAAAAAGTGGGGGTAAAACTTTATAATCAAAATTTCTCCTATTTATAATTAATTTAGAGTTTTGAGCATTGGCAGAGGTGTTAAATAGACTTTACTCTACAAAATGTGCTATTCAAAATAATTAAAAATTAATTAAATTCAGATTAGCGGCCAATTAATCACATTTCCATTGTTCGGTCCGACAAAGTTAGCGATTGAAATTACGACCAGTTCTACTTAACCTAGAGCTTTGAAATTTTATACACGTATGTAACTCCCGTGACAATGCAATATTTGATATGTCTCATCTTTGTAGGTGAATTAATTACAAAATGGCGGCCGATTAAAAAAAGTGGGGGTAAAACTTTATAATCAAAATTTCTCCTATTTATAATTAAGTTAGAGTTTTGAGCATTGGCAGAGGTGTTAAATAGACTTTACTCTACAAAATGTGCTATTCAAAATAATTAAAAATTAATTAAATTCAGATTAGCGGCCAATTAATCACATTTCCATTGTTCGGTCCGACAAAGTTAGCGATTGAAATTACGACCAGTTCTACTTAACCTAGAGCTTTGAAATTTTATACACGTATGTAACTCCCGTGACAATGCAATATTTGATGTGTCTCATCTTTGTAGGTGAATTAATTACAAAATGGCGGCCGATTAAAAAAAGTGGGGGTAAAACTTTATAATCAAAATTTCTCCTATTTATAATTAAGTTAGAGTTTTGAGCATTGGCAGAGGTGTTAAATAGACTTTACTCTACAAAATGTGCTATTCAAAATAATTAAAAATTAATTAAATTGAGATTAGCGGCCAATTAATCACATTTCCATTGTTCGGTCCGACAAAGTTAGCGATTGAAATTACGACCAGTTCTACTTAACCTAGAGCTTTGAAATTTTATACACGTATGTAACTCCCGTGACAATGCAATATTTGATGTGTCTCATCTTTGTAGGTGAATTAATTACAAAATGGCGGCCGATTAAAAAAAGTGGGGGTAAAACTTTATAATCAAAATTTCTCCTATTTATAATTAATTTAGAGTTTTGAGCATTGGCAGAGGTGTTAAATAGACTTTACTCTACAAAATGTGCTATTCAAAATAATTAAAAATTAATTAAATTCAGATTAGCGGCCAATTAATCACATTTCCATTGTTCGGTCCGACAAAGTTAGCGATTGAAATTACGACCAGTTCTACTTAACCTAGAGCTTTGAAATTTTATACACGTATGTAACTCCCGTGACAATGCAATATTTGATGTGTCTCATCTTTGTAGGTGAATTAATTACAAAATGGCGGCCGATTAAAAAAAGTGGGGGGGAAGTTTTATAATCAAAATTTCTCCTATTTATAATTAATTTAGAGTTTTGAGCATTGGCAGAGGTGTTAAATAGACTTTACTCTACAAAATGTGCTATTCAAAATAATTAAAAATTAATTAAATTCAGATTAGCGGCCAATTAATCACATTTCCATTGTTCGGTCCGACAAAGTTAGCGATTGAAATTACGACCAGTTCTACTTAACCTAGAGCTTTGAAATTTTATACACGTATGTAACTCCCGTGACAATGCAATATTTGATATGTCTCATCTTTGTAGGTGAATTAATTACAAAATGGCGGCCGATTAAAAAAAGTGGGGGTAAAACTTTATAATCAAAATTTCTCCTATTTATAATTAAGTTAGAGTTTTGAGCATTGGCAGAGGTGTTAAATAGACTTTACTCTACAAAATGTGCTATTCAAAATAATTAAAAATTAATTAAATTCAGATTAGCGGCCAATTAATCACATTTCCATTGTTCGGTCCGACAAAGTTAGCGATTGAAATTACGACCAGTTCTACTTAACCTAGAGCTTTGAAATTTTATACACGTATGTAACTCCCGTGACAATGCAATATTTGATATGTCTCATCTTTGTAGGTGAATTAATTACAAAATGGCGGCCGATTAAAAAAAGTGGGGGTAAAGTTTTATAATCAAAATTTCTCCTATTTATAATTAATTTAGAGTTTTGAGCATTGGCAGAGGTGTTAAATAGACTTTACTCTACAAAATGTGCTATTCAAAATAATTAAAAATTAATTAAATTGAGATTAGCGGCCAATTAATCACATTTCCATTGTTCGGTCCGACAAAGTTAGCGATTGAAATTACGACCAGTTCTACTTAACCTAGAGCTTTGAAATTTTATACACGTATGTAACTCCCGTGACAATGCAATATTTGATATGTCTCATCTTTGTAGGTGAATTAATTACAAAATGGCGGCCGATTAAAAAAAGTGGGGGTAAAGTTTTATAATCAAAATTTCTCCTATTTATAATTAATTTAGAGTTTTGAGCATTGGCAGAGGTGTTAAATAGACTTTACTCTACAAAATGTGCTATTCAAAATAATTAAAAATTAATTAAATTCAGATTAGCGGCCAATTAATCACATTTCCATTGTTCGGTCCGACAAAGTTAGCGATTGAAATTACGACCAGTTCTACTTAACCTAGAGCTTTGAAATTTTATACACGTATGTAACTCCCGTGACAATGCAATATTTGATGTGTCTCATCTTTGTAGGTCAATTAATTTCGGCCTATCAAAAAAAAGAGGGGGTGAAATTTATAATCAAAAATTTCTCTTCTTTTAAAATACAAATTGTCTTATTGTATCGTGTATATGTATATAACTCATACGTATTAATATTTTATTACAAAAACTAAAAAGAGTTAAATAAAATAATATAAAAAAAAAATTTAAAAACAACGCTTTTATAAATGTACTAAAAAGAGAAAAATAATTATGTATAATTTCTTTAAAATTATATTAAAAATTAATATATGTTACTAAAACTAAAAGCGTTGGGCGCGCAAATTAACAATCTCTTGCAATTTGCATTGCAGAGGATCAACTAACCTTAATTCACCGATACATGAATCAAAAAAAAAAAAAATAAAATAAAATAATCTAACTAGAACATTTGAGTCACTTCAAACTGTTTTGCCTAACTACCCGCCAAGTCTATGGTATGAAAATGTATTCATAAAACATATAATAGGCCTATTTATACAATTAAAATTTGCAAATCCCGCGCCCAACGCTTTTAGTTTTAGTAACATATATTAATTTTTAATATAATTTTAAAGAAATTATACATAATTATTTTTCTCTTTTTAGTACATTTATAAAAGCGTTGTTTTTAAATTTTTTTTTATATTATTTTATTTTTTAAATAATTTTCTATTTCCATTTTTCTTGGAAATTCCAATGGCTTCTTGACTTGATCTGTCTAGTCGGCAGGCAAAACTTTCGTCAAGACGAAAGTCCACGGATTTGGTCAAATCAGCGGTTAAAACTGCCGCGGTCCAAAGATTTTGCCCATACACGTACGGTTTGGCCCGTGGCGGGCCAACTATACGGGTTTGTCTGCGGGTTTTTCCTTTACGTTTGTGAGTGATGACGGTTTTAACCGTGGCGGTTTTAACCGTGCCGGTTTTAGCCGGCCCGGCAGACTGGTCCGCCCCGGTCCAACCCGACAGATCAAACTCTCCGTTTTTTTAAACGAAATTGATAATGACGGTTTTAACCGTGGCGGATCGACCCGACAGATTGGTCCGCCCCGGTCCAACCCGACAGATCAAACTCTCCACTTTTTTAAGCCAAATTGATAACGAAAGTTTTAACCGTGGCGGATCGACCCGACAGATTGGACCGCCCCGGTCCAACCCGACAGTTCTACCTCTCCGTGTATGCCCAGCTAAAGAATTCAATCAAATTTCTCCTTCTATTTCACAAAATTGCAAGGCTCCAAGAATAATCACCAATGTTTTGGTTTAGGTTCTTCAGTATTCACATGATTAGAAATATAAATAAGCCTATAAGGGGTCGTCCACATATTACGTAACGCGTTAGGGGGGGGGGTCTAGCCAAAACGTTACTAATTGGGACATATGGGACCCTAGTTTGAAAAAATGGGATGAGACTCGCATACTAAAAAAAGGTAAAATAATATGAATTTTAGGAAAATTTACTAAAAAAAAGGCTAAATGATATGCATTTTGTATAGGGAATTTTAAAAACACGTTTCGGTTCCGGGGGGGGGGTAGTTTTATGTTGTGACATTTGCAGGGGGGTTTGTTTGTATGTTACTAACTCTGACAGGGGGGGGGACTAGAATATGGTGAAAAAAGGCGTTACGTATTATGTGGACGACCCCTAATTATTTTTTAACCCAGTGTAAAATATGAACAAGTATATAAAGATGGATGATGAACGACAATTGAAATTGCTGGAGGCAGGGCCGGAACTAGGAAATTTTTTAGGGGGACAAAATTAAATTTGCCGCCCCCTCCTTAAAATTTTCTATACAAAATTCATATCATTTTACCTTTTTTTTAGTAAATATTTCTTTAATTGCCGCCCCCTGATATCTGCCGCCCGGGGCAAATGCACCCACTGCCCCCCTCTAGATCCGGCCCTGGCTGGAGGTATTTTCAGGCCAAATTTTATTCCACTCTTCAGTACTGAATAGTGGAATAAAATTTGGCCTGAAAATACCTCCAGCAATTTCAATTGTCGTTCATCATCTATCTACACCAGGCTTTCCCAATCATCAATATATAAAGATGTTTTTCTTCCAAAGACAAATCTTCTTAATACAATATGAAAGGACGTAGAATAAATTAAAAAAATACGTTTCTTTGTCTAATATTGTTTATTGAATCAAATTGATCTGACCTAACCCAATACACCTTAGCTTAGCATGCCATCTTCAGAGGTAAGCCAGGGTAAACAATGAGCTGTAATGAAACTATCTATCTTTGAAGATGGCATGCTAAGCGAAGGTGTATTGGGTTAGATCACATCAATTTGATTTAATAAACAATTTTAGACTAAACTTTTTTTTTTATACTCTATCCTTTCATAATCTCTCTCATTATTTGATAATTTTTTTTTTTTTTTTTTCAAGTTTTGGTCGAGTGTTGGTGATTTGACGTAACAAAGACACACTCATGTCCTAGATAGGATGGAGGTCCCGGGTGCTAGGGGATGTTAGGTCCACCATTATATATAAATCTAAGTACGATCGAGTCTTTTGAATATTGTTATCTCATTCAAAAGATGTCTCGAAATTTTCATATATTATTCTCAAACTAATTTCTTCCCTTCTTTAAATATCGACATATTATCTTAAAGTTATACTTCCATTGTGTAAAAGGCCCTTCAGCTAAAGATAATTTGACCTTAATAAATTCAATAAGACCATTCTATCCCAGCTTCTTCCACCATCTATGATTCCGGATTATGTGTTACACGTTTCAATTGTTAAAAATTTCTTAAAATTTACTTAAATAATTTTATTAATTGGTAAAATTTTCTTTTTGATTATACTTATTATCATTTCATTTTCTTAAATTGACTATGATTGAAGAAAAACAATGATTGATCATCTCTCACTATTTGATAATTTCTAAAATAAATTATAGGGATAAGAATATGATTACGATTTAACCAACTCCCGCTTACAATTCTTCTCGTATTATTTAATTACGAAATTTATCATTTAATTTATTTTTTTTTTTTTGCCGAACCCCTCGATTTTGACACGTAACCCCTTATTATTTTTTTTCGGGACCACCGGCGTAGATCTTCGGAATAATAATTTATCATAGTCTGAAAATTCCTAATCATCCATCCATCTTTTCTTTTTATCCCCACCCTCATTCTCTCTCCGATTTCTTTCACATTTATTTTTTTAATGTTTCTTCTTTAAAAACCTATAAAAGGTAGTCATAATACCCCTCATCAATTCCTTTATCACATTTTTTCTATCAAATTAACTAGACTCTTTTAATGTCCGAAAAATAATAAATTTCATATTTACAAAATTTAAAGCGTACTAAATTTTTATTTATTAAGACCCATAGTAAATTTTGTTTATCGCTTTGCAATAATTTATTTAGTAAAGTCATAAAAAATGTGTTCAATTATTTAATAATTTTGAAATTTATATTTAAAAAAAAATATAATAAGATTTTTATGCTAAGATTTATAAAATATTTTAATGGGCGTTTTATATTGAAAGCTCTTTATTTTATATGCGTAAAATTCTTATTGTTTTAAGGTGCGTATAAAAAAAAAGTTAAATATCTTCCAAACAAAAAAAAGAAGATAAATATTCAATATACCTTTATATAAAATTATTATTATTATTCTTAAAATTTAATTATATTTTTTTATGGGTTTGATTTGTCTTCTTAGATAAAAATTTTTATGATCTTTACACTTTTTTAATGTAATATTTTAGTTTGTGTTGACATCTTGATGCAATTTAATTAAAATTTCTTCATTGAATCTGAATCCTCACTAACTTTATCAACAATTCTTGAAAATGTTAAATTATATTCTTACATTTGAGTTCTTATTTAAATAGTATGCTTTACCATTAGTTATTTTGGATGTTATTAAATAATTTATTTGCTTAGTAAGAATTATTCTCATTCGACTTAATTTTGATACTTTCGAATACATCTACATCACATAAACTACTACTAAGTGAAAGTTTTTATTTATTTATAATTATTTAAGTGATTCATTTGACTATAAAAGTTGAAACTAGTGAAACGATTAATCCAAAAATTCAGCTCGCCATTTGGATTGCCTATCTTCCAGAATTTTTAAATTTGTTTTAGAACTTCGAATTTTATTTCTTTAAATTCATTAAATGCAAGTCTGCTGAAAAATATAATTAATAACGTAGGCTAATTGTTGAAAAATTTTCATAGTAATGTAATATTTTTAAGTGAAGGGGAGGGGGTAAAGTTCTAACTTTCAGAAGCATTAAAATCACAGGTTTTATCATTTGACTATTTTTGATTGTTCAGATCACGTTTATGAATACCAAATGGCTTGAATAAGAATGCCTGGACCCCTATATATATATGAAGGGCTTAGTGGAAGATAGTCATAAGCACGGGCGTCCCCAGGATTTTTTGCAGGGGGGGGAGAAACTCTCTAAAAAAAATTTAAAAAAAAAATTTTGTTTTTAAAACTTTTCCCCCCCGGCGGGGGGGGGGGAGTATTTTAAGAGATTTTTTTTTTTGTTTTTTTTTTTTTTTTTTTTTTTTTTTTTTTTTTTTTTTTTTTGGGGGGGGGGGTTTTTTTTTTCCCTTCCGGCGCCCCGGGGTCATAAGCCACAAAACGTTAGTTTCGAGATATTGACACTCTAAAGTTTGACTCAAATCTGTAAATCAGCCACTTAATTTAGAACAACTTTATTTATAAAAATGAACACTTGTATGCCTTACCTAGTATAAATCATATAGTAGAGAATGGAAGATTAATTGGACCCTGTTATGCAATGGTGGGTCAAAGACCAAACATCGGGTTTTGAGAAAACCCCAAATTAAGTTTTTTTTTTTTTGATTAAATATAAATATTTTTTTTTTTCATTCTTGCAAGTCCCATAAAAAATAAATTTTTTTTGAACATATATTAAAAAAAAAACAAATTAAAAAAACGAAAAAAAAAAATTCTCTGTCTTAAACTAAATTGAATTTTGTTTTTTTTTTCCCCCACCCTCCAAAGGGGGGGGGGGGAATTCGCCCTAGTTTAAGTTTTAAAAGCATTTAAAATGAGGAAGAAAACGAAAATAAAGTTTGCACAGTTTTATTTCAAGTCTGATTACATTGCTCCGTTCAAAACCATTTTCTGGGATTTTTATATTCCGATACATTTCAGAACATTATACATTTATGAAAAATTTTATCATATAGTCCACAGAGGACAATATAAGTCCAGTATTTAGGGATTAGATGACAGAATATTTATTTTAAAGAATAGCCAATAATTACTTTTTTTTAATCTTTTAATTTTAAAAATCCTTTACAAAATAAGATATTTTAAAATCCCATTATTAACTTTCAGAGGAAAATTTTTCGGCATGTTACTAGACTAGAAAAATCTGAAAATTATCATCCTATCTACTTCTTTTAAAATCACAATCGATTTTGCTCAATTGAAGAAGAGACGATCTCATTTTTATTTTTTAAATGATATCTGAATCGACTAACTTTCCTTCTCGTCTTGGGTTGTTTGTGCCCCAAGAAGTCAAAGGGGCAGAGTCCCACCTGTCGGGTCTTTGTGCCTTGCATCGACTAACGGTGGCTTCCAGACAAAAATCCCACCTGAAGATCCTCTCTCTCTCTCTCTCTCTCTCTCTCTCACACACACACACACTCTTTCGACTTCCAACTTTCAGTTACTCTGATGACACACTCAGGTTACCTACCAGTCAATTAAAAATTCCAATAGAAATTGATAATTTCAACAAATCGCTATTTTTATTAATTACCATTAACTTCCTTTTTTTGAATATTTCTTCCCATGCAATTTGTGTAAAAGAAGGCAATTTTCCTTTTTAATTTATAATCATTAGATGTGTAAGACAAAGGTTAATTATTTTTCATACCCTTTTGGAAATGGAATAATGTTATAAAGTTTTTTTTTCGGCAACATCTATCGAGTTTGTTAATTTTACAATCATTAAATCACTTTTTACCTTAAAGAAACTTCGAATTAATTTCTCTTTAGGAAATTTATGTTAAACACCAAATTTTCAATTAAATAAACTCAACGCTTATAAAATCACTAACGAGCGTTGAAAAATTAGAATAAAATTTCTAATTCTTTCTTACCGTTTTTTAAAACGGACCTCAATTTGTAAAAAATAAATTTGCTGTTCAAATTTATTCAATATAACAAGACATTAATTATTATCTTACATTACAGTTTTTCTAATTGTCTGTGGCAAGAATATTCATAAACGGATTTTTATTGCTTTTCAAAGAAAGACAAGTCATGAATTCAACGGCTAATAAAAAAAAACCTCTCGCTGCACCGTTGCATTTTTCGTAAATGCATTTGACTCAGGAAAGGTTGCATGTCGTAAATTAACGAGCTGAGATACAATTTAAATTGGATGAAATTTCATTTTGACATTTTGTTAGAAAGTACAATTAAAATGGCTGCGACTTTTTTGTTCTCTCTTTTAATAACGAATTCGCAGAAATATATTTTGGAATATAAAAAAAATTCACGGTTTGAATAAATTTATTTTCAGTTTTTATTTATTTGTTGACTCGATTTACAGGTATAAATAAGATGATTTGAACTCTGGCTATTAGATTTGATGACATGTTGAATTTTAAGAGAGATTACTTTATTTCTGGAGATAAATTCGAAAACTGCATCTTTCAAGTTGGTAGGCTATATTTGATGTATATAAATCTGAAGTTCCCAAAAAATAGAAGAATAATAATGGAGGAATGGAGATATCAGCCAAATTGGAATGATCCAGGTTCATAAAACTCCCAGAATAAGACGTTTCGGCCTGAATTTATTTGGCCATCTTCAGTTATTGGACTACAAAATTGTATATAGATATTAACTAAATTTTACATTCTATTATTATTATATTTATACTATTATTATTATTACTATTATTATTATTATTATTTTTTTTTTTTTTTTTTTTAAGGTCCTTCTCGGCATCTAAGGCCATTTAGACCCCATCCCTATTTATTTCAAATGATTTGTAGTCAAATCAAATGAAATAAATTTTTCTCGCTTGGGATGGGAAGCGAACCCGGGACTCCGGTGCGAGAAGCTAATGTCTTCTCACTGAGCCACGGCTCCCGGGCCTATTATTATTATACTATAATAGAATGTAAAATTTAGTTAATATCTATATACAATTTTGTAGCCCAATAACTGAAGATGGCCAAATAAATTCAGGCCGAAACGTCTTATTCTGGGAGTTTTATTGAACCTGGATCATTCCAATTTGGCTGATATCTCCATTCCTCCATTATTATCACATCACCAGCCACAACCTCAAAAAGCAACTATTGTACATCTGATAGAAGAATATATTATTTTATACACCAAATTCAGTTTAATTCTGAAACGTATTAAAAAACGGGATGATTTAAACGGTTAACAAAATATTCTTATTTTGGTGAGCAGAAAAATCCAAAATGGCTAATTTGTTAGCAAATTATAGCCAGCAAAATTCCCAGCCGAGATTCCTTATGTTTTCTCTGGCAGACATAATATTACAAGCTGACCACATATTGGCTAGATTGTTGACCATTTTTAAGATTGATTACTGATCAAAGGTTGCAGCCTGATTTGTATTTATTGCTGGCAAAATCTTTGAATGCTGATTTAACGGCTGATTTTTTGTTGCTAACCAAATTTATTAATGGCAAACCAAAAATTACTTTCTTTAAAAAATAGACTTGAAATTAGTATCTATTATGTTAATATAGCCAGGCTGCATTTAATTTTTAAATGAAATAAAAATATTATTTAGCGAGAAGATTTACTTTCGAAGTTTCATTTGATTAGGAATTATTACCTGTGAGAAAAAAAGTCATTTTATTTATATGGTGTCGATAAATATACTGAAGGCTAACCTGTTGGACATCCCTGGTATATAATTTTATTTGTAATAGAAAAAAAATATTTAAATTTTTTGGTTGTTTTTTAATCTACGTGAAGGTAACGGTGAGGAAGGAGAGTTGAGTTTACGGAATTTCGCAGTGAGAAGAGTTGGTTGGCGGATTTGATTGGTGTGTCTGATAACAAGGAGTAGGTATGGCTGCCAGACAGGTAGGTTGGCACGCGCCACACGATGACGTCACAGACGGATGGATGGCCCTTTCGGAGTCCGGGGTCCGGGGTTTGGGGCCCGGTCCTAGCCCGGGGGGCTCAGGCGTGCGGCTCGCACCTGGCCCCCCCCGACCGTCCTTAAGCCAGCTGCTGTCCATGCCCTGTTGCCGCCTCTCCGCCAACGGTCAATCACTCTACTCTACTCTACCAACACTACTCAAAGAGTACAAATAAAAACAACAACAATGCCAAAAACCTGAGCTGCCTGCTGCCAATCTCCAAAAAAGAAAGGGCTATTTCCTAATTTCGTCAAAGAATGAATTTTATTGTTAGAACCTGCCATCGTAACTCTTTTCACTTATCACCTATTCACATGATTTCTATATGCTATTGCTATTGACAAAAAATTGACATCTTATCAATTCACGCAAAATCAACAATGCTTAACCAAAGGAAACTACAAAAAATTGTATTTCTAACATGATAATTAAATAAATAAGAGAAAGTAATTGCAAAATACATTGGTGTGGATAAATTCGTTTGTTTTTCCATGCTAAATTGGCAACCCTTTTCCTTTCTATATAGGCAACCCTTATGATGACGAACCCACTTTTGGATTTTCCGATTAATTAAAGAAGTATATCTAACAAAGCTGTGCGAGGGCAAACATCCCATGGCCCCCGGGAATCGAACCCAGGATCTCCAGCCTTTCCGGGCTGTCCATTGCACCAGGCTACCGGACCCTCGACCTGCACCAATAAAACTCACTACCCCTTATATGCAGCCGTGCAAGTTTCGTACTAACAAAGTGCCCAGATGTCTGTCCCTTGTTACTGGTTTAAAAAGCGGCGCACAAGTGAAAAATTTTTCTTTAAAGTTTTTCACTTTGTTAGTGAACATAAGGGGTAGTGAGTTTTATTGGTGTAGGTCGAGGGTCCGGTGACCTGGTGCAATGGACAGCACGCCTATGTCCCGAAAAGGCTGGATATCCTGGGTTCGATTCCGGGGGCCATGGGATGTTTGGCCTCATCTATAAATACACTCACAGCTTTGTTAGATATATATCTATCTCTATGACTTAGTTAAGTCCGAAAAGATTCGAGATGTTTTGAATACTAATATCTAATTCAAATATATAAATCTCGAAAATATTTAATTAAAGAAGACCATCCACTCGATACAATTTTACAATTGCAGGCAGGGCACTGTAAACGGCATTCTAAATGAGCTTTCATCTTGTTATTGCTGCAATCCATGGTCCATTTCTGCATTCCGCTCCTTATGATAGCTTTTAACTAAAAAATTGTCAATAATGTGTATAGATCCTGCACTGAGTATGGGGTTAGGCCGGCCTAAATATTTATAAAACTATAGTTTACTGAAAAATTTTTTGCAGTTTTATTTCTTCCGGAACAACATCTAATTAGATCAAGAGAATCACTTCTGAAAATGACATACAAGTGACAAAATGTTAATTTATATTCCATAATTAATTTGATCAACCGAGTGTTTTATTAGTACTACTTCTTAGCTGCACTAGAGCATAGGCAGTTTAACCATTTTTGGTCCACATTTTTATTTCTTGAGATGATCCTATAAACTCCGGAATAATAACCCATTTCCGTTATTCTCATCCTTTTTTTTTAGTAGGGATACCCATTTAACCATTTGATTATTTATTCCCTTCTAACCAAGATTCATTCTAGTCTAGGCCTACCTCACTAATTTAACATGAACAATTCTTCTTCCCTTATTTTCCCAAGAATAAGAATAATATATTTTATTGCAGAGGTAAAATAAAATCTATTCAGCCTTCAGAATTTCTCCACATTCTTTTGAGTTCTTTTATATTATTCAGGTGCATAAATTCAACGGTTATTCATTTCAGACAAAAACAACATCTTTAGTAGAAAACCATGACCAATCGATTATAGAGAATTTTTCAAAAAGTCTGAATAAAAGAATTCAGTTGAGGTTGTTACGCTAATTATTTTAATTTATTATACCAAATGTTTGACGTGCACTATCACTGTTACATGACTTTGAGAGCTAATTTTAGCAAAATTATGACCTTTATAAAATATAAAGAAAAAAATACGCACTATATTCAAACCCTGAAAGGTAGATTAATCCAATTTACTATTG